>BQNB010100030.1:0-24796 GCA_026074375.1 Tanacetum coccineum | reverse complement strand
TTCATCTTTCCTATGTCTAGATACCCTTGTGAGGCTTCTCATGGACATAAGATTGAAAATTGATTTAGGAAAATCAGTCGATGTGCCAAGATGCAAATAGTTTTTATGACACACCAACAATTTTATCTTTTTCAAAATTCAACCGTCAATTCATAAGCTGGACCGAATCGATATCCAATATCACAAGTTTAATCCATATAGGATCTCACAAGTCACCTACCACAGAGCTTGTTTTATGTTGCCTCTGGAAGGATTTCCATTGTCATTGTGAGTACTTTTTAGGTATCACTTTGATGTTCTGGCAAAATCACAAGGATAATGCGTAGGATTCTTGATATATTTCTTGTTTTTACATTGTGTGAATTAGCAAGCATATTTTGGATAAGTGTCCTAATGATATTAATGGATGATCTCTTTTGGCTCTAGACTTAATAGTGCACATTTGGTTTTAGTAATCAGAGGCTGGAGCTGACTGCCACCTTTTCAATACCAACTAACTCAGAGTGAGAAAGTCGATAGAAATGAGTGTAATCACCGTGAGAAATGAAACAAGAGTCTTTTAAGAGACCTTGAGTGGCTGGGGAGGGTTGTGCATTGCATCACTGGGTTCAAGATGACTGTCTTCAATACCAGACAACAACTTAGTGTTTTTGACAATTTATGTATTGACCCGGTTTCTGCCTAAGTGTAAGGAGGGATTCTTTCTTTTCACCCTTTATCTTAACTTTTCTTTTTCATTCTTCAACCCCTTCAATGCTTACCGAGACTTCATCACTAACACCTTGTTGGGTTTGTTCCAGTGCTAGCTCTGTCTTAGTCGGCATTGTTCCCTTTTCTCACTTTTTCTCCTTTTTTATTATACCTAAGGACTTCTATTCTAACTAATGGAATGTCCCTGGGTAGATCCCTCCGGTTCTGGCTGGATCATGAGAATGAACACCTAAACCTAACCACCTTATAACTCCAAGTAATTAAATACATGGTCGGTCTTTTGGTATTGTTCACAGTCTAAAAACCATTTGAAAACATCAATCAAGGTACTTTGATATAAATTAAAACATTTAGTACCTTGATGGTTTTACTATTTAGAAATGCTCCCCCTGCATATGTGCATTGATAACCGAAAATGTTTAGCACATACGAGGACAGGAGTTCACACTTGAGTCTTAAAGATCACATTATACAAGTTATATATATTTTAATCACATTTTCTCCCCTTATCAAAAATGTCAAATCTCTTGATATTTTGGATATCAATTGATTTAAATATGCAAGAAAATTATTTGGGGAGAAAAATGTTCTAATTATATATACCAAGCCTATTATTGGAACATTTTAATTCTCCCCCTCAAATTATGAGGGAATTATATGGTGTTTGAGTACGTTAATTTAAAATTTTTTAAATTTACTAAGAAATTCTTCAAAATTCGTACTCAAATACTATATATGCCTATTTCTAGTCTAACACTACTTATTAACATATTCACAAGATTATGTATGAGACAGGACCTGAAATGTTCAAACCGAAAATGACAAAGTCATTCTATCCATGTCAGCAATCTGTAGTCCGTCTCGGTAATCTCCTTTTGGAAGTTGTCTTAGGTTCCCCCTGAACCAGCAATCCTTTCTTGAGTAGATTCAAAGCAGATGTGCAAGGCGCATCAAGCAGTCTTGATGTATAAAGTCTAAATGTCCGAAGTACACAACTAATTTGAAACCGTAACACAAAGTCAATTAAGTCTCGAATGCTCGTATTTCTCCTTACATGATAGTGATGATATAAATTGTAACACCAAAGTCAACTAAGTCCTGGATGTCACAATTATTCCCTCTTTAGTAGTCGAAATGATAACACCTAAGTCAACTAAGTACCAAATGTACTCATTTCTTTCTTCAGAATATTGACTAACTTAAGGATTCATCATACTTATCAAACCTATGTGTACCTCTTTTGTCAACTAATTCTATAAATTAAGCTTAGTGATTGAGCCGGATGGGCAAGGAATAATTGAAATCAGAAGAATTCTTCTCACGTCTTTAAATTAATTATACTTCTAACACTTCCCCTATGGGACGCAAATAAAGCATTTCTGAGAGGCTAACGACGAGATATCTCTTCCATCATGTGATAGAAATAGTGTACCCGAAAGATTCAACACAACCTAAAATCAGAAGAAGCTAACCTCAAAAGAAGGCCAAGGACACTATCAACGTATAGTAAATCTATCCTTCCCCCTTGCTGGTTTCGACACCCGTCGGAATCGCAAAACCTTATACGCAAACCTATTCAAGATCGTGTTTAGTAAGGAGTTAATAAGCTTAAATCTATTCCTTGGTAGAATCAACTTCAAGGCATTTTAGACTATGAAAAGTATTTCCAGCAGTCCTAAGTTTTTACTAACTATGCACGGGCGTTGGCAAGATGATCCACGTCCCCTGCTAGTTTAAAGCTGAATTCACTAAGTCTCTAAGTCCATAAAGATTTTAATGACAAATGACATCTTAAAGCACTTGAAGTTAATATAATTTACTGCCTCTGAAATTGTGATCCGTCATTATCAAAATTTATCATTATTTCAGGACTGATTTTGAAAGACCATTTTACAAGTTTGTTTGATGACGATTTCACCCCCTCAAATAATGACCCGTTTTCTATTGAAAGAGCTGTTGTCATTGTTTGAGTGGATGAATTGTCTTTAAAAATCTTTTTGTGATTAATGAAAACACTGATTCATTATGAAGACAACTTTTTACCAATAAAAATAAGATTTCTCTTATTTTAACACATAAGCGCACTGCGGCGTACACCTCATGGATATAAGATGCATGGGTTGTGATGCAAGTAATCACAGCCTTTGCATGGTCATAATGTAGACCATGCCCGGAGAAATAAATTCCCATCGAGAGGTCACGATTTCTTTTTGAATACTTGCCCTTAAGATGATTGACCGGTGGTTTCTATCTGAATAATAGCAAGCCATGTGGCATGTTTTGAGAAACATTTGAAACTTTGCTCGGGACTTCATTTTACAGGCTTGTATCAATTGTTGAATATGACATTTTCTAAGTCCGTAAATGTTATCGATTTCAGAAGACATGCCATTGTAAAACTTCTTTTTGATGAATTTTCTATTTTATATTTTTTACTTTGTTTTTGAAAATTTTATATTATAAGGAAATCTTTTTGGTTTTTTCTGTGATTTTATATTTTTCTCTTTTTGTTTTTTTGGGTTTTATAAAATTTTAGAAAAATAAAAAATGAAATGAAAACTATTTGTGTTTTAATGATTTAAAGTATTTTCTTATTATAACAGGATATTTGACTTGGTACCACCATATTCATTCAATTTATTGCCATTGTTTCAGAGTCTCCGCGATGCAACTCCGCTATTCCCAGGCTTGTTGACATGGAAATTTCAACTTCTTCTCGGCCAAGAGCTTTGTGAAGATGTCCGCCAATTGATGTTCCGTATTGACAATGTAAAAGTTTCGATCACACCATTCTCAAACATGCTCCTTGATGAAGTGAAAACCTGATGTCTTATGCTTGGATCTGAATGTTGAACGATGTTACAGCATAAGGCAATTGCACTTTTGTTGTCACAGTACATTGGAATTTTATGAATCAAGGCCATAGTTAAATCGGAAGTTGTGATCTCATCCAAAAGACTTGAGCACACAACCGGACAATGCAATTATTTCAGCTTTCCGAATTGGATATCACAGCGCTTTTTTGCCTTTTGACGACCAGCTTACAAGTCTATACCCAAAAGTTGTATGCTGCAGATGATGCTACGGCGTGTATCTTGACAACCAGCATGATCCGAATCTGCATGCTGTTAGTGCAAAGGAAGAATCCTCTCGTTACCAAAGACCACCGATTGTTCGGTTTCCTTTGAGTATCGAAAAATCCTTGTTTACCGCATTTAGGTGCTTTTTGGTACCGAGCTTTCTACTGGGCACACATGCATATAGCATTTGTAGGTCAGGTCTTTGGCATATAGATAAAGGAGGGTGCCAATTCATACACGATGAGTATGATGGGATCGACAGCTTCCATCTTTTATCCCTCATCAGTTCTAGACTTTTTCCACCATGGCGTACTCCACTGGGTCACAAGATTTCATAGCAATATTTCTTTAGTGATTCAAGAGCATATTTTAGATGGGTTTATGAAGATGCTCTAGACTTTGAGAATTTCTAGTCCTAGAAAATGAGATTTTACCCATCATCGACATCTTGAATTTTGAACACATTATTTTAGCAAATAGATCACAAAGTTTAGGAGTAGATGCAGCAAAGATAATATCATCGACATAGATTTGTACCAGTAATAGTTCATTGCCTTCTCTACGGATGAACATAGTAGGATCCACTGAGCCTTTTGAGAAGTCATTGGATAGCAGGAATGAAGACAACATATCATTCACGCGCGTGGGAGCTTGTTTTAACCCATAACGAAGTTTCTTAAGCTTGTAACGTAGTTAGGATTGTCTAGATCTAAATAGCCGTCCGGTAGCTAACATAAACTCTTTCCCGCAGATTACCATTCAGAAATGCAGTCTTCACATCTATTTGATAGATGACCATGTTCATATGAGCAGCAAACGCTAAAAAAATTCGTATAGCCTCTAGTCTTGCAACTGGAGCGAAGGACTCTTCAAAATTGATTCCCTCTTCTTGCGATAACTACGATGCGACAACCGAGCCTTGTTTTCAGAAATCCTTCCTAACTCATCAAGCTTAACTTATAGATCCACTTATGAGAGATGACAAATGCTTTGTCAGGAGGCAGGACAAGTTCCCAAACTTCAAACGTGTTCGAATTCCTGACGTTCCTCTTGCATGCTTCATCCAACATGCTTGAGTTAAAGCGTCTTGTAGTTCTTAGGTTTCAATGCTGTAGAAAGCATCATGTAGCAGAATAAGGCTTGTTCATAGAGTTGTAGTCATGTGGAAACTGGTCTGTCGAGAGAACCGATTATATTCTCAAGTGGGTGATCCTTCGTCCATTTGCTATTGTGTTCAGAAACTAGATGATCGGGAGGCACAATTGTATGAATAACGTCTGATGATGAAGATTGTCAGAAGAACTACTAGATTGGATACCGACGTTACGGATTCATTACCCATATGTGCAACTTCAATATCATGATTATCTTCTTCAACATCATGAGAAATAATAGGTGTTTGAGTTTCTTGTGTTGTATGAGAGTTACTTGGTGATGGTGCATCTTGATCAACTGTAGTTGAGGAAGGTGAGCCAGTTGATACAGCATGTTCAGGTGCAACTGCTTCAGGAATAGAACATTAGTCGGGGGATTAAGTGACTCATCAAACAATGGTTGAAACAACAAATCCCAGTCAGATCTCGAAGGTGGTACAAATAGTGTTGAAGAAGGAGGGTTTGGCACGAGTCTTTGAACGATTGATACGGGATTCTTTCATGAGAGCGGTCCTGAAACTGATGTGTTCAGGGAAGCCATCGCGGTCAGCCTCAACAAAAATCAACATGAATGGTTTCAATTATTCGTCTGGTACGTCTGTTATAAATCCGGAATGCTTTCTTTGTGGGTGCATATCCAATGAAAATACCAATGTCAGCCTTCGGTTGTAACTTGCCCAAATTCTCGCAATCATTCGTTGGGTAGCAGAGTGCACCAAACACATAAAGATACGATAGATCGGGAGGTTTGTCGTGTAAAAGCTCATATGGTGTTTTACCTTGACGACGACTTATCATGGAACGATTTTGGGTATAACATGCTGTGGTAACCGCTTCGGCCCATAGAAATAAAGGAGCTTTTGCATAAATTAACATAGTGCGGGCTGCTTCAATTAGCTGTAACGATTTCGTCTTTTCTACAACACCGTTTTGCTGTGGAGAGCGTTGCAACCTGATGTCTCATGAGTGATGCCTACCTTTTGATAATATTCACTCAATGTTTTGATTAACAAATCAGTTCAGTATCTGTTTTGATGCGACGGACGGTTTCCTTAAGTCGTACTTGGATCATCTTCAAAAAGTTGATAATAAAAGCTGGAGCTTCATCTTTTGATCGCAAACATTTTACCCATGTAAATTGAGAGTAGTCATCGACAGTAACGAGGTTTTGTACTTCTTGCCATTGACACTCGTGGACACGCATTGGCAATAGATCCATATGCAACAGATAGGTTTTTCTTGATTGGTGTTCTCAGATTTGGGTTTGTGGGGGTTTCTTTGAACTTTTGCCTAATGCACATGCAGGAACATAAGTGATCCTTTTCAACTTGGGTTAGGGAGATCTCGTCCAAGTCCATGTCTTGCAAGATGATAGATGGCACAAAGTTCATGTGAGATAGTCGACGGATGCCATAACCATAGACTTGGTTTTAGACGCTTTGACAAAGACAAATGGGAGAGGATCTGCATTCTATCCCAAGTGAGAGTGTATAAAGGTTATCCCCTCGAGATCCCGTCAATAAATCAACACCTTCTAGATTACGAATGAAGCATGTGTGTTGACGAAAAGCCACTTCGAGATTTGAATCACAGAATTGTCCCACAGAAAATAGATTATGCCCAAGTCCTTCAACGTAATAAACCCTTGAAATAGTAACATTCCTAATCTGATAGTCTCCATAACCCATTATCTTTGCAACTTGATCATTTCCGAATTTGACTGTACCCAAGAATTTACTGATGAAATTGGTGAGCTGAGAGCGATCTCCGGTCATGTGCTTCGAACAACCGGAGTCCAAATACCAGAGAGATCTTGGCACGTCCTGGCATTCATTAAGAGATGTGGGAGATGAATATGATTTTTGTGGATCCCCAGGATTTACTAGGTTCCTGTTTGTTAGCAGACTTTAGTTTTATAACCTTAGTTTTGCTACCGAACTCGGTATTCTTATTCATCCTAGGTTTCCTTGAGTATACCAATTTAACCACAGGTTTGGGTGATTCAGATTCTAGAACTAATGGTTTTCCTAGATAGAGGGCACTTCATTGTAGTGGTAATCCTAGTTATAGGGCACGCTTTTTCCTACAATAGATGTAGGTTGTTCCCGACCAGTAGTTTCCAAAATATATTCCGATATGAGTGAACACCTTTCTTATTGGTTTCCAAATATCTTTCTTAGATTTATTTTATTAGGTTTAGCATGAAATTTCACATCATTCATAGAATTAGAAACACACAATTATCAGAAGTCATGCAATCATCACGGTTAATACAGACATAATCGGAATTATCTTATTTCTTGAGATTCTGCACCAACAGCAGATCCATTAACTTTTAACAGTACCATTCTTTTATTCAAACTTGCTTTAACGTTCCTTAGGGTGAGCTTCTACTTTTCTTCGAATTATACTGGTGTTTGAGATCATATCATTCCTGGTATTGCCTGAAGGCTTGTGATCCGCTTAGCAATAGTAGAAAGTCTTACTCCGGTAGAATGCAACACACGTTGTTAGAAACTATGTTTAAAGTCGAGTCTGGTTTGTGTTTTCTGTGGGATGTGAGTGATATTTCGGCAACCTACTTTCTTGTCCTTTTTCCTCGGTGCTGTGACTCATTTAATTGTGGGACCACAATTGTTGATGCTTTAGGGCATGATCTACTTTTGTGTGAAAGCAAATCCTGAATGACTTTGGTTACTTTAGGCAGACTCTAAAATTGAATTCTTGAGGATAATTCGCTTGACATGTTCGACTAATCCCTAAGGACCAACCCTTTTCCTGGGTTATGCGTATTATACGGGATTTTTCCGTCGAGCAAGTCCTTTTATCATACAATTTGGGTGTGATTGGTTCCAATATTTATCCTTGACACTTTTGGATCAACAGTGTGGGTCACAGTTGTCCTTGTTAATTAACGCTTTTCGTTTAAGTTTCCTTAACTCATTTTTTAGGGCTGCTATAACCAAACCTTGTTCATGAAGTTTTGCAAATTTAATTTCTGAAATCTCCCACAGACTTTTATATGGACTTGGTGAATTAAAAGCATCACACTGTTTTTTGATTGACATGTTTTGGTTTAATCGAGTCATAAAGTTGTTTATAAGTCTGTTTATATGTCATCTCATAGTAACAGTTTTTTCACTATTGTTCCAATTCAATGTTTAAGAGTCTCTATTTCATCATGTCCATTTTTGACTGTACGATATCCACATTTCAATTTTTTTAAGGACTTAATTTGCTCTTTCATTTGTCAATGACTGTGTCTTTTTGCTGAGGACTGAGCTCTCAATTCACTTAATTCAAACAAAAACTGAGTAAAACATGGAGCATTTTGATTTTTAAAAACTCTGTGTTCTTGTTGAAAGATTTCTTGATTTAGTTGTGAATCAACTTCCAAAGGGATTGCAATGTTTTCTAGAGTTGTAAAAACTCTGCAAATTTATCGTAAGTTCTTTATCAACAAGATCCTTTTTATTGAGAAGCTTAGTCTTGGTTCGAGACACTTTTGACATTCATTCACAGTTTCACCATAGCATTAGGACAAATTCACAACAGTCTTTACAATTCTTTATCAATGGCTTTGCCAAGAAGTCGTTCCATTTTCACTCAAAAACTTGATTATTTTAAACTTCGAAGTTCTGGACTCCAGCGGTGTTGTTCAACTTGCCTTGTTCATTTGTATAAAAGACTTTTTGGACTCGGCAGTTCTTCAACCAGTATTGGGTTGAAGTTATTGAAGATTATCTTTTAATTCTTTTATAAATGGAATGGATTTTATCTCGAAACAACCTTTGATGTTCAAACCCCCAGTGCCTCAGTGATAGCTATGGTAGTGTCTTCTTTGAGAACCTGATCAAGCAGTTAAGATAACGTTTAAGCTTCTTTTAAGCTAGTATTCTCAATCTTACTTTAGGAAGTTTTTTTGGAACCTCAGCTTTGACGGTTGTGGAAGAATGGAGCATGGGTCTAAAGCTGGGGGGACCCGAAGTCGCTTCCAATAGGCATGTTCACTATATAAATCAGTTTGTCGAACAAATCATTTGTAGTAATCGTTATTAAGAATGGCATAATTAATGGGTTTCGTGTTCACTCTATGTTTCTCAAACAATGGATCTTGTTCTTTCAAAAGCATTTTTGAACGACTCTTTTCACAAAGCATTAATGTTTCATCAGAATCAGGAATCACAATAGTATCCATTTTAAGAATGGTTATTCCCGTCAACAGGCTTTGGCTTTGACTCCCGAGCTTTCTTCAGATTAGAAAGGTTTTTTTCAAAACCGGGACAGCTGGTTTTCGTGGAATGATCATAAAAATTTGATTTAGTCTTCATGTATGAATCGTTTGCGCAAGAATTGACCTATTTTTGAAAATGATGTATCAAGTTGCTTGATTTCTTTATAAATGCTAATCTCTCTATCAATATTTCTGCATTTTCTTCCATTTTTAAATCACTTTTTGAGATCAAAAAACTATTTCATTAAAGAATCTTTTTTTTTTGCACTTGTTCGAAAAGATTTTGCTTAAGAGTACATTCTCGCATACTGTTCATTTGATCCTGAAAACTATTTTAACATTTTGATTATTTTCAAATCTTTAACCTCTTCTTTATATTTCAAGCTCGGTAGTCAAGCGCTTGATTATCATTGGTGCAGGCGTTCATTGGGTAGATAATGTTCAAAATAGATAAATATCAGGACATTCTTGTTGAGTAGAAGAGGGTTAGGATTCTGGACAGTTTCCTGTTGTGCTTCACTCAGTGGTACTAGATCAAGGGAATGAATTGCTATCCACTAGTTATTTCAGTTTCTGACTGACTCACATCATTAGACTGTTCAGAAGACGTCATTATCTGCTCACTTTGATTAAATAAATCATAGTTCAGATTATCTGGATTGAGTACCTCAGTGAGTGCATCTGAGCCATTCCTGGACAGATTCGCCATAAGAGCAATCTTGGCTGAGTTGAGTTCATCACAATCAGAGTCATAGGCATCCAGATCATCGGCTTGATAAGCAGCATTATGGGTGATGACTGTCTGAGAGGTTTGAATGTCAGGAAGTCCTGGATCTGCCAAAAATGCTATTTCTTCCTCAGTTAAGGCTTGACCACTTGCTTGAGCTTGAACCAGCAACACTTTATCGTTGAACCATGTTTCATCCCTTTTTCGCTTGGGCTTAGTACACTGCTTGGCAATATGACCCTCCCCTTTGCAATTGTAACAAATAACAGTCCGTTGTTTCCCCGTGTTGCTTCCACTTGCACCAGGTGTGTATTTTCTTGTTGTTCCAGCAGCATAAGTAGTTTGTCTCCCCTGAACAGGTTGCACAGTTACTTTTCCATCATAGATGGTAGCTTGTTGACGAGGGTTTGACGAAGTCCTTAGCTGATTGTTGGTAGTAGGATAACGGGATGTGACAACAGCAGTTAGAAATGACATCATGTGATTAATTGCATCAATTGGATCATCCCCTTTCTGGAACACTGGAACAACTAGACTGGAGTCTGGTTGGGAAAATTCAGGTTGTTGCTGTTGATAGGCTATGGGAGCATATTCCAATTGTGGGATTGATGGTTGTGGAGAATAAACGTTGTGGTGAACGGTGGATTGATACTCATTTGTTGGATAAGTAATTGAAAGAGGTGTTGATTGATTGGTTGTGAATTGTTGAGTTTGATAAGGTGTAACAAATAAAACAAACTGTGGAAGACTTGTATGGTGAATTGTGAAGTTGAGATAGAGACTTGTGCGGTGAGTGTGCTGTGTAGATGAGATTGCTAAGAGGTTGAGTTAATTGAGTGAGATGCAACTAAAGAAGAGGTATCGGGGTTTTGCGTTCATGCATCAAACGAAACGTCATTTGCATGTCTTTCATGTTGTTGCAGGTATAGCTGAAGTGATCAACATTGGTAGTGTGCAAGTCTTTGACCAATTTAACATCAGTAACAAATTTGCTCCATTCATCAGGAAGAGTGTTTAAGAACTTGGTGTTTACTTGAAACTGCTCCAATGGCATCTTGTAAATGTTCATATCATTGAGTAACAGAGTGAACCTCAAGTAGTATTCATGTAGAGTCTCTCCTTTCTTGTAAGTGAACTTATTGAATTCATCATACAGCTTGCATCCGTTCTTGTTTTGTTAAGGACGTTCTTGCATTAGCAGTTTAATCTTCTCCTAAAGGAATCTTTAGCCACCCGATGTTGGACTCACTAAGAGCCATAGATTTCTGTGGGTAGGCTTGGGAATATGATGTTTATAGCTTTGATGTCGCAATCTGCTTGAATGGCTTCAGCTGGAGTCAGTTCAACATATTCCTTAAGCCTTGTTACTCCATCCTCAGTGATTGAAGGCCAAACAAGTGGTCCTTTTTCAACAGATGCTAGAATCATCCTTCCATGTGGTCTATTCATCATATAAAGTTCCATTCTGCTTTTCCATGAATCATACAAGTGTTTTTCAAGCATCGGTGGTTTGTTGTCTCCTCTAGAAAGAAGTGACTTATCAGCAAGAGTCGTCATTGTGGTATAAAAAAGATTACAGATTGATCGATCGGTGGTAGAAAGAAATTGTGTTTGGTTATGTGATTTTTGAGTCTTGAAATGAAACTACACGGGATTTTACAATTCTAGACAAAACCGGGAAAACAAGTGTTTGTTTCACGGGATTTTACAAGTCAAAGAAAGAACCGTATAATTTAGAAATGAGTTTGTTAAGTTTAAATCTAATTTGATTTCACTAGTTCGGTTGACAAAAATAAGCTAGTTCGGTCCTACTCGTTCGGTTCTCCTCGTTCGGTCCTACTCGTTCGGTCCTACTAGTTCGATTGTCAAAGTACACCTAGTTCGGTCCTACTCGTTCGGTCCTGCTTGTTCGGTTGTCACTAGGAAAGAACTCGTTCGGTTGTTACTAGGAAAGAACTCGTTCGGTTGTCACTAGGAAAGAACTCGTTCGGTTCAAACTAGAATATGCTAGTTCGGTTGACTTGTTCGGCTTACTCGTTCGGTTTCCTTGTTCGGTCCAACTCGTTCGGTTCCAACTACTACGAAACTCAAATCTTCAAAACTCAAAAAAACACGATTTTCAATGGTTTTTGGCAAAAAATTCTGGTACAACTAGTGTTACTAACCCTATAGGAACAATAAAAATGAAAACTTTAAGGTTTTTAAGCCAAAAAATTTGAATCACTATTTTGCTCTTTGTAAAGGTTTTTGAACACAAATCAAACACAAAAACTAAACACACCACTCCATGGCTCTTGATACCAATTGTAGAATACTAGTAATCTTATAATCAAAACCAAGAACAAGAGTGAGATGTGGGTTGTGATGTTAGAGAGAGATTGGATGGAAAAATGGATGAAATGTATTATGAAATATGGAAAAATGGAACAACCAACCCTCTCCAAGGCTAGGAGAGGGGATTATATAACACCTATAGTGGCCGGCCCATGGGCCTCTCTAATAATGGCTTACTATGGGTCTTGGGCGCGGACTAGATTTAGCTTAATCTAATTAAGAACATAAAATACGAGTAAGACTATACAAACGTGGGAAGTGACCAACACTTTTCGTGTTTCTAACAAACTTCCTCTGATGGACCTTAAGCAAAGTGAAGTTACCGAGGCCAAATCTTCAATTGAAGAGCCTCCGGAATTGGAATTAAAAGATTACCATTTTTCACTATAGATATTGTTATTGGAAGGAAACGATAAGTTACGTCATCATAGCAAATGGTTTAAAAACGATCAAAAAGAAGCTCTAGTTAATGTTCGTATAATCTCATTAACGTGCTTATTGCTTGGGAAAATAACGATATTAAGGGTTATCGACCCTGTTTTTTTTATCTCATAAGATTTTGATGGAAGACGATTTGTAATACCATCGGGCAAAGTCAAAGACGGATGACCCGAAAATTCATTGAAAGTCATAAGAAGGGAGTGTGATTAAACTTTCTTGATGCCGGAATTGATATTACACGATCTCCGAAGAGCCCCGTGGGTTTGTCCAATCAATTGTGTCCCTAAAACCTGGAGGAATACGGTCGTTGAAATTGAGAGACATGAATTAATCCGGCACGTCTAGTCTACCGTGATGGAGAGTATGTATCGATTATAGGAAGCTTAACGAAGCGACTCGTAAAGATCATTTTCCTCTCCCATTCATGGATCAAATGCTAGAACGTTTAGCCGGCAATGAATTCTATTGTTTCTTAGATGGTTTTTCGGGATATTTTCAGATTCTAATTGATCCTCATGATCAAGAGAAAACGACTTTTACGTGCCCGTACGGTACTTTTGCTTATCGTCGTATGCCATTTGGATTATGTAATGCTCCTGGAACCTTTCAACGTTGTATGATGGCGATTTTTCACGACATGATAGAAAAGACAATGGAGGTGTTTATGGGATGATTTTCGTTTTGGTGATTAGTTATGATTATATCCTTTCTAATCTTGAACGAATGTTAAAAAGATGTGAAGACACAAATCTTGTCCTTAATTGGGAAAAATGTCATTTCATGTGTAAAGAAGGAATTGTTTTAGGTCATAAGATATCAAAGTCCGGAATTGAGGTCGACCGAGCAAAAGTCGATGTGATTGCTAAACTCATCGTATCTGACTCAGTCAAAGGAGTTTAGAAGTTTTTTAGGTCTTGCGGGATTTTCCGTCGTTTCATGCAAGCTTATCCAGTCATATTTCCGCTTTATTTCATCCCTCCCCTAATATTTTCTCCATTGTATATTCTTGACCAATAAACTCACCTTCCTGAAAAAAGACAACATTTTGTATTTTCTCAAGATGTTCAAATGCTTCGAAACCCTTTAAAAAAGAAGCTATACGAAGCTCCGATCTTAGTTGTCCCGGATTGGAACCTACCTTTCGAATTAATGTGTGATGCGAGCGATTTTTCGATTGGTGCGGTTCTTGGACAACATAAGACAAAGCATTTTCAACCAAATTATTATGCTAGTAAGACGATGACTGAAGCTCAGATTTATTACACTATAACGGAGAAGGAGATGCTAGCCCGTGGGTATGCTTTGGAAAAAGTTTCTCGGCCATATCTTGTTTATCAAAGCATTGTTTATACCGACCATTCTGCTTTGAAATACCTCATGAACAAACAAGATGCCAAACCAAGGTTGCTTCGATGGATGTTACTTTTACAAGAGTTCGATATCACCATTCTTGACAAGAAAGGAAGTGAAAATCTAGCCGCCGATCATTTGTCAAGACTCGAGAATCCCCACAAAGATGTTCTTAAAAACAAAGACATTAACGAACATTTTCCTTTAGAAACTCTTGGAGTTATATCAAATGGAAGTACCCCATGGTTTGCCGATTTTGCAAACTACCATGCGGGGAATTTTATCATAAAGGAATGTTAACTCAACAGAAGAGGAAATTTTTCAAAGACGTAAAACATTATTTCTGGGATGATCCCTACCTCTTTCGTATATGTGCGGATCAAATCATTCGTAGGTGTGTACATGGTCACGAAGCTCTTGAAATCCTCAAGGCTTGTTATGAAGGACCCACCGAGGGCCATCATAGTGCCAATCTCACCGCTCGAAAAGTATTTGATGCCGGTTTCTTTTGGCCCACTATATATCGAGATGCTCATTCAATGATCAAATCTTGTGATACGTGCCAACGACAAGGCAAAATTTCTCAACGTGATGAAATGCCTCAAAACGCTATCCAAGTTTGTGAAATCTTTGACATATGGGGTATTGATTTTATGGGACCTTTTCCGTCATCCAAAGGGAATAAGTATATCCTTGTAGCAGTCGACTAATTTTTGAAATGGGTTGAAGCGAAGGCGCTCCCCACAAACGATGCTCGTGTAGTTGTGAAAATTTTAAAGTCTCTTTTTGCCCGATTTGGAACACCGAGAGCTATAATAAGCGATCGTGGGACCCACTTTTGTAATGATCAATTTGCCAAAGTGATGTCTAAATATGGAGTCACACATCGTTTAGCTACCGCTTACCACCCTCAAACGAGTGGTCAAGTTGAAGTGTCAAATCATGGTCTTAAGCGTATTCTTGAAAGGACGGTAGGAGAAAACCGTGCCTCTTGGTCTGACAAGCTGGACGATGCTTTGTGGGCATTCCGAACCGCTTTCAAAACACCAATCGGATGCACACCCTATCAGCTCGTTTATGGAAAGTCTTGTCATTTACCAGTCGAATTGGAACACAAAGCGTATTGGGCTCTTAAGCACGTAAATTTCGACCTCAAAACCGCGGGTGATCATCGGAAGCTGCAACTAAATGAGCTTAACGAGCTTCGAGATCAAGCTTATGAGAATTCATTAATTTACAAGGAGAGGACGAAGAAACTTC
Organism: Tanacetum coccineum; assembly: GCA_026074375.1. Taxonomy (NCBI): domain Eukaryota; kingdom Viridiplantae; phylum Streptophyta; class Magnoliopsida; order Asterales; family Asteraceae; genus Tanacetum; species Tanacetum coccineum. The sequence goes on along the minus strand of BQNB010100030.1, from coordinate 9,505 downwards.
ACGACTCAAAGATCAAGAATCGAATCTTCAATGTTGGTGATCAAGTTTTACTCTTCAACTCCCGGTTAAAGATATTCTCCGGAAAGCTTAAAACTCGTTGGTCGGGACCTTTTACTATCGCTCAAGTTTTTCCTTATGGAACAGTGGAATTATCTCAACCCGATGGCCCGAATTTCAAAGTAAATGGTCACCGTGTGAAACATTACTTCGGAGGGGACATACCACCCAAGGTAGTCCCAGATCTCCACACTCTCCCTAAGGACAACTAAATTCAGGGATCGAGTCGAGCTTGTGACTCGGTGACCAAAAACAAGCCGCTTCGTGGGAGTTCACCCCATGCTTATCCAATTTCTTTCTATTTCTAATGTGTTGTGATGTGTTGTGGCTATCCTCTTCCGGTTTCTTGTTGTTTGTTTGTACTTATGATTTTTGCAGGATTGATCCAACAATTTCTGAAGCCTCTCGTGTCCGGTGTTATATCCCGTTTCACTCGAGCTTCCTTTCCTTTGTGTGAAATTAGTTTGGGGAAATCCAATATCCTTTCATCTTATCGATTCACGTTTATCTTTGCATAATTCATAAACGGCTTAGATTTACGTAGAGACCCGACTTTAAACATTGAGGACAATGTTTCGTTTAAGTTTGGGGAGGGAATCTATCGATTTGATGTTGCTTGCTTATTGTTTTGTTCTCACGTACCCGTTTTCCCACAAAAATAGCAAAAATTTTAAAATTTTAAGATCTTATTTGTCATAAAATAAAATTTTTTAAAATATTTAATAAATACCCTCCCTACCCCCCCTCAACATAAAAATACATCAAGTCCCGTTAAGACACGAATGTTAGGTTTCGTTGTAAGAATAAGAAGTAATTTTAACTCGATCGAACGTGTAGAGTTCTAGCTTTCTCCCTTAACAATTAATGATGATAGTTTGTGCTAGTCTCATGTAGACTTTAAAGATGCTAGACTTGAAATCATTAGTAAATGAAGACTTGTGCTAATCTCAAGTAGATTATAAATATGCCAAGTTGGATGTTATTTAGGCTAAGTATTTGCGAATTTCTTTATTAGAGAAATTTCTTTTGTGAAGAACAAGAAATGATAGTGTTATTTATAAGTCATGACATTAAACGTAGAATAGTTGGTTTTCTTTCAAGCTCATAAGTATTAATTGTGGCTTTTTCTCCCATTAGCTTGTTTCACTTTTATATGAATGTTTAATAAATAAAGTTGTATGGTTTTTTGGTTAATAATTAGTTAATAGAAGTTTTCTTTAGTTCCTTTGTGATTAGGATGAGTACACATCAGGAATACTTAATTTGGCTTAAAAATACAAAATAAATAAGTATCTCTGCCAGATTACTTCATCGTGTCGGAGGCGTGGCCGATGTTGGAGTTTTCATATGAGGTGGAGTCCGGTGTCATAATAAGTAGAATAACCTCTTGTCGACTCGCTATCGATGTGGCTTCGAGATAAAAGGCACCGGTTTTACTTATATAATCCAAAGTCGAAATATGTTTGCTACATCGTGTCGGAGGCGTGGCCGATGTTGTAGCCTTCTAAAGGACTGAGGTTTAATAATGTTGCTTAATTTTTGTCTTGTTTTGTGCCTTAAAGAGCCTAAGGGTATATGGTGCAAATGAGATTGGTCCATTCATGTCTTAAAGAGCCTTAGGGTATATGACATGAATGGTGCCTTGCTTAAGTAGCCTAATAAAAGCCAAATTTTGGTCGCCTCGATGTGGACTTTAATCTTGATTGCATTTGATCTTTTGAAAAGGGCTAAGAGCTAATTATTGCGTTCTTTACCATCACGCTTTATTTTTGGAATTAATAAGATATCGAAACAAAAGTCTTAAAGAGCCTTCGGGTATATGACTTAAGTAAAATCCTGAGATACAAAAGTAGAATTTGCGGGAGGAAAAGTAAGTACACAATTAGTATTTATGAGTAGTGTTAGTGTCATGACTTGTAATTAGCGATGATCTTGTTTTTAAGCTTGGCATGGGAAAAGTGAAAAATCGGGGATGATGAAGTTATCTTTTAGACGCTTAATTGTGCTTTTTGTTCTATGATCCTAAAAGTTTTACAATGTCGGTAATGAAAACTTGCATTATGTCAAAACAAATAAAATTGTAGTTAGTAGTTAATAATCAAGAATAACTCATAAAAAGAGAAAAATCTTTGAAAATGGGAAGTCGGGTGTGTTTTTACTTGTGATCTCTATTAAACAAAAACTCTTTGTACTTTTCAAAGGTTTAGTTTGGGGAATTTTCGAGGTATTTGGTTATAAGGAATGTGATTATTGCGTGAGGAACAACCACTAATCGTTTAGTGTGGGGAATTTTTGATAAGTGTAGAATACCACCATATCTATTTTTGCTTAAAAAGGCCCAATTCAACCCATATAAATACGGATACAAAAATTGGCAATTAATGTGCTTGTATCTGAAGTTTATTGTGTGAGGTATGGAATATTGTCAAATATCACCAAGATTCAGTCAAAAAACGAACACGAGTTACGGATGAGTGATCAAGAAGCTAAAGTATCAAAGCCAAACGCCAGGATAGATCATTGCCTCAGCCTTCTTACAGTCAACTGCATACTAAAACCACAATCAACAAACACTCAAAATCCATTGTTTCATAAGTTCAAGGGCTGGAACTGAATAGGCAATTTGTCCCAAAGTGTTTATAACTAAGAAATTTATGTTTTGCCAAAAACAAGGGGCGGAAATGTAATTATTCTATAGATATATTTGTCCGCGGGCGGGTCAAATGAGCCGGGTCATAACAACCCACGATCCACCTATAACCAATAATAAGCAAACCCCCAACCCAACTACCACATTACCCGAAAACCCTAAACCCGACCCACCCGGGTGGTTACATTTATAACTCAATATCAGTTACTGTGCCCCACTTTATCCCCCAAAATTCGATTTCATCACTCACACACACATGTACACACCGAATCCACCAAGAACACCATGAACCCTAGTTCATTAACCCCTCACCCACACTCAAATTAACCATAGGGTTAATAACCCTTCTCCACCCCGTACCCATCCATCTCTTTCAATTAAACTATCTAAACCCATGCCACCCTGGCCATTAATCTATCGATTTTACATTGGGTGATGTGTCGTGTGTGAATTGGTTACTATTCATAAACTAACACACTCTATGCCACATCATCGATCCGTTTATACTCACTTTAAATCCTACGGCTTACATATGAGATCAAGGAGAGAGAAGAGATTGAAGGGTCAAGATGAAGATAAAGAAGGATCTAGAGAAGGTGAAGAGCTCAAGCTTCGGGTATAAATACCCCCCCACCATTCCAGCATAGGAGGAGAGTAATTTAGTGGTTAATTTTTAGTTTATTTTTGTTAGTAGTTTAATTTTTCGATTCAAGTTGTTAGAAGTTTTTATGTAATTTTAATTTCATTTCATTTCGTATTGTAAGAGATTCTATTTCAGTTTTTAAATAAAAGTATAATTTCATAATAATTCGTGTTTCATTTAAATTCTGTCGAAATTTTTGGTGTTTGTGTTTGTTATTTTCAAGGCTTGGAGTCTCTATTGGAATTGGATGACTGCTGAGACTCCAAGAGGTTTAGAGCTGTTGGTCAGCTTATAGGTTAGATTAGGTTTGTGATTTTGAGATTGAGCTTATGTGAATTAAGCCATAAGCTCACAATAAGCTGGTTCACTTTCCTGTTCTAGCTGGAAAGCCAAGGTACTCTTTATCTGTTTTACATTTGTTCTGTTTCTGTTTTATTAATAAGCTGTGGGTTATGTGTTTCATAAGAGAGTTAAATAAGCTGTTGAATTTGCTTATAGTTGAATAAGCAGAATTTATAAAGTAGTTAAAAATCTGTCATATGCCCTTTTAGTTGCTTTGTTGATATAGTTGATAGGTAGATTACTAAGCTTCTAAAGCTTATCAGCCCTAATAAGCTTATTCAGCTTATTTTAAATAAGTAGAGTTAAGTTTTATTCTTAAAAAGCTAAGTTAATAAGCTGATTTAATTGCATTAAGGATGCTGGGTGTGTTGGATTTTAAATTATGCAGGGACCATGTTTTGTAATTTTGAAAGTTTCTGTTTGTTTAAAGCTTTTCATAGTTAGTCCTTTTAATTTACACAGTTAGTCCTTTTGTTTTTCATAGTTAGTCCTTAGTTAATTGCATAGTTAAGTCCCTCGTTAGTTTAATTGTTAGTCTAGTTAAGTCCCTCGGTTAAGGGACTATATTTGCCAATTGATAAAACTTTGTGTTTTTTATAAAACATAAATGTTTGGCCGCCTACCCTCAATTTTGACTTGTGTCACTTTCGGCCCATGTGTTTGTTTTGATTTAGTTTAAGTTTTATAAAAATAGTTTAATTAAGTAATAAAATTAGGTTTTTAGTTTAATTAGTTAAATTAGTTTGTTTATTATTTTTTTAAATTTGGTGCTTTTTAATAAAATTAATTTTCTGCAATTTTTCTCTTTATAAAAAGTATTTTTATAGAATTTTTAGTTTAAGTTTTATATTTTTAAAAATTAATCTTCAAATTTAGTTTTAAAACATTTAATTTTCAAACCTTTAGTTTTTTTTTTTAAATTTTAACCTTTTAAATAGAAAAATTAGTGATAAAAAAAAAATGTTTTTCTCATCTTTTAAGTAATTTAGGATTAAGTTAGCTTAAAAAGTATTTTTCTTAATTTTTATCAATTAAATTTCTATTTTTAGGAATTAATTTAGATTAATTAGTGTTTAATTCATATAAAACCAAAAAAGCCTTTAAAAAATATTTTTAATTTTCCTAAAATTTTCTTTAGCATTAATTTAGAATTGGGAATTTAGTTTATAATTTTAGGATTTAAATTGCATTTGTTTTCTTAAATGTCGCATCTTATTTACTTTCGTAATTAGTTTAATTTGTTAATTAGTTGTTTAATTGTGCCTTTAATTTTAGTAGTATAATTAAATCAAAATTATCTCTTTTCTTATTCAAATCAATCATTCCGAACGAGATCGAGGTTTCCATTGCACGAGTCATTGGGGAAACGACCCGGGTGATCATACTTGCCCGGTCAAACATACGTATTATATATATATATCTTTGTGAGTGGAATTGTCCAAGGGATACTTGGGGATTTCCTTAATTTCTCTATAAGTATATTATTTTATACGTGTGTAAAACTACGAATCACGACTAAAAATAAAAATTTCTAAATTCCATTCGTAATAAAATACGAAAATAACTATTCACGACGAATAAAATTTTAAATGTCGACGTTCGTTCACATGAACTTATAAATTAATAATTATGACGTCGAATCCGCGATCGTCATACGCGTCGTAAAACTCAGGTTGTTACATTCCACCCACCTTAAGGGAGCGCCGTCCCGGTGCTCATCCTTTCTTACTCATCTTAATTTCACTTGAGAAGAGACAGTTTATTTGTCATCGAACGGATTCACATGTTTGTACTCAGAAATTTTGCGATAACATACTTGCCTTGACTATTCCAGATGGAATGTCAACAAAACAAATGGTAATTTACATCAACAAGATAATATATATATATATATATATATATATATATATATATATATATATATGTATATATATATATGTATATATATATGTATATATATATAACTACAATCACTCTTATTACAATAGGCAAAAGAAGCCACAGAATATATCCGGGAAAACCTGAATCGCGTCCTTTTTAAATGAAAGATCAACCCAAATCTTAGTTTGATGATCATTTTAACAAAACAAATCGCACACCGTTACACAAAACCTAAACATACGCCGCTAACCAAACCTAAAACATACGCCAACAATCAAAACCAATATATATACGTCATTATCTAAAACCAAAATGCCCATCAATATTCAAAACCAAAATACTCATCAATATCCAAAATCAAAACAAACATCGCCCTCCCGATCTCATTAAATAATGCACCACCGGTTGCGAAAATAGTTCGAAGTACATATGACCCCATCAAACAAATTATAGCCTCATTACACATAACCACGTAATAATATAAGCACATATTCGCCTATTCGTCATTATTAAAATGACTCTATATTCTGATCTAGCTTTACTTAGGCACTTTATCACCCTTAGCAACAATCATGTTTTCTTTCTACAAGTCTTAGCAAAATAACCGTGCTTACTTATTAGGAAGCCTCAGTAATGGCTATGCTCATCACACGGGTTCATACCCAACCGATCAATTGCTCATTATACCGGGCTTGCCAGATGGCCAAGCTTCTTGGTAATGATCTCGACTTCATCACGGCTAGGTCTTAGCCAACCATAGTCATGCTTGTGGGTTAACAAGCCACAATTTACAATGGACTATCAGGCTTGTGTCCCTCTCAAACCAACCTTCATCTACATTCGGGTAAGTATACACCCCCACTCATGTCCTAAGCCACATTATGGCCACACAAAAGCGACATAAGCGCTTACTACCATTCAAAAGCACATAGCACATAAAACATATTTTTCACATAATTCGGCGGCGATAATCCCGCTAGATAACATATATTGTCGGAAGACAAATTAAAAACAATCAAGAAAACGATTGAGCATCATGGACTCATTGCTCGTTCGAAGAAAATCAAAACTCCAACATTTCCACACCGTGACTAGCATAGTCGACTCAGTCTTAATGCATTGCGTAACATCTTCGGGTGAATCGTTTCATCAAATCAAAACACTCACACTCATTCTTAATTCAATACCTTCGACTTAAGGCATTAGCTACTTCGATTGTTCCTCCAGGACGAAAATGGATGTCGCCATTCGGTTGGAATCTCCAATCTTTTCGCTCTTATATACGCACACTAAGTCATTATGTCAAGGATTAAGGACCACTACACCTAACCTTAAGTCAGGGGTCGCTTAGTGTCTCACTCTAATCCTCAACGATCCAGGTATGTTTACAACTATACTACCACTACTCTCCATTTTTAGGGAAAGAGGTCTTCTTCACGGCCATCAGTTGATACATCAAAAGCAACACACATCTATTTTTCATCTTTGGGACTATTCATCTTAGCTTCCACCCACCTTAAGAATCTTTACACCTTCGAGAAGATCCCTTCTCATTGTCAATATCAGGTTTACACCCTTGATAGCTCAAATCTACCATTGCTCACTAGCATACTGACTAAACTTGGTCTTGACACATCTCCATAACAACAGCCGATCTACATTACCACGAACTAGACTTCACTCCTTTCTAGACATACTCATTCCGAACAATACCGTAGGTATTTCCACTTCGGGACGACTCGGTCATAACGACTCGCATGAGACTCTCTCCAGGCAGTCAATAGGAGTAGGGTTACTTGCATAAGAATCCGTAGCTAGGGTAAAAATATTTTCTCCTTCCGAAAGCTTGACCTAAACATTTATTCTAATTATCAAGCATTTTAAGGGTGACGATTTACCCGACATACCGTGGTTCTTCCTAAATTATGCATAGTTGATCAAGTTATGCATAATTGAGGACCAAACGACATCATGTCCATCCTCGTCAAAACATTTCTTTTCCATACGCTACACGCGTAAGTTATTTCCTCAGAAAAAAATACGATTGTTTCAAAAGAAGAAAAGAAAATAACATCATTCCATCTTCTATTCTTTTTATTTATATATATATATATATATATATATATATATATATATATATATATATATATATATATATAAAGAAGATGTATTTGACACCACAAGGTCAGTTTTATGAAATTTTAAAAACACATTTTCCATTTTTTACACAAACAATTTATACAACAAAATCACTACAATTCGCGCAACGTCATTTGTTCAACACACAAATTCGTTATTGCGATCCACAACTTTGAAATCATCAATCTACAAAACATCGTTTAATATAGTTTGGTCAACGAGTCTCAAAAAGTATCAAAAACAATACCCACTCATGAATTATGCAAACAAGTAACATACACATGCGAAAGATTCACGAATTGATGTCACCCAACACTCGGGGTCAAATCAATCTCTCAATGAGCCAAATGTCTTTGGGGTAACTACGACCTCCAAGCACCACTTAAGTGGACAACATATACATTAACTCTCCTAGATTTTTAAACCCAAACATTGGCTAAATAATGAACGATCACTAAACCGGTGATGAGATAAAACTTTGAGGAATAATGACCTCAGACCAATAAGCCTTTAGCTTTTTGAAACCTTCCTAATTACTAATCCGTGGATGATAAAGGTATGAGTTTTTCACCTACGGAAAGTGTTTTGAATCTATTTTCTAGAAACGTAGGGCCCACTGCCCAAATTTTTTTGGATCCAAGGTAAAATTACCATTTTACCCCTATTTATCAAAGCCGCCTATTTTTCTAAAAATTTTATCGCTCCACTAAATTGAGTGTATCTCCTAAACCGTGTGTTCGCAAAGGCTGAAACGACCGCTCATATCTAAGTTTGTTCGATATCTAGAACTTACAGTTTTATAGTTTTTGGTGTTGCTATGCAAGTTTTTGGACTTATACACATTCAATTTATGTCTCAATTTTCAACTAGTTTGCATTTAATGATAGACTCATTCGTCAGGCTTCGATATGGCGCCATCTAAATTCCATACAAGTACCTAGATGTTTTTCTCTACATATCCTAGATGTCAATTTACCAGTATCTTCTTTAACCAAAAACATTTGAAAACTGTAAACCACAAGCTGCTATCCCAATAGCATTACCCCAAAGAAATTTTGACAAATTTTTGTAGTTTACGAAAATGAGTGTGAGTTGAAATTTTTATTAATGTTATTGATGTGAGACTGATTGGAGGGGGGTGATCAGCCCCAAAGTTGTCTTCTTAGGTATGAATATAATTTCCTTTTAAAAGTTATTACAAAAATATGGAGTCATACTCCTTTCCCAACGTATACCGATTTGACGAGTATTAGAACACACGATTGACATCTCACCACATCCGGAGGAGATACGACCCTGTCCAAAGAACCACATACGCTTAATACATATACCATACATCCATATTGGATTCCACAGTGCCTATGACCTATAGTTAATTTGTAATCACTCCTCAACTACTGGTTACGAACCGCCATAGATTTATTTCAAAGTCCAACCAAACACCTTTTAATTTCCTCCAAACTCCAATACAAAGCCATACCCAATGACTCGACATTATTTTCAAAACATCACCTCATGGGTTTCCAGAATCAAACATTTCAAGACTTACTAAGTAGAGGTCGAAACAAAAGAATCAAAGTACAACACACCAATTTCATTCGAAAGCTTCAAAGATGGACGTTTCCAAACGATGCATTTTGTTGATCCCAACTTAAGATCGATTCCTTAGATTGTAAAGGTTAAGTTACTTTATATAGATCCAAAACAACTATAGTAGAAACTTTGTGAATACTAAGAGTATGCGGAATCTACTCTTTAATACTTAGAAGAATATTAATGAAACAGTAAACTGT
>BQNB010100029.1:12757-24797 GCA_026074375.1 Tanacetum coccineum | reverse complement strand
CCGTTTCAAGCTGGAAAAAGAAGCTGTTGTTGTTAGTTAATTTTAATTGTGCCATTACAGTAACAATTTTCTTTGTTGTAATAACCAGTAACTTGTTCAGGGTTAAGTATTATAAAATATTATAATTTCGTATTTTGAAGTCTTTCGATCTTTTCAGTTTTCCTGATGAAAGCTGAAAAGTTGACTTTAGTTGACTATTTTGCGTATTGAGGAGTCATGAAATTCAGGAGAGAATCACTTTTGATTTGTCTTTCCATTTTGGAGTATTTTGGTTGGTATTTTAAGAAATTCCGGGAAGCTTTCCTGTGATCCGTGAAAATCGTCATGCAGCGCGTACCGGCACAATAATTTAATTGGGATTAAGTTTAAGTGATTTGGAAGTGTGTAAATGAGCTTATTCATTTATTAAATTCATGGCTTTGAAAACATTGGTTTAAAAACATAAATCGTTGGTGTGTGATTTGAAAGCTGTCAGGAAAACGGGTATGTGCGTGAAATCCGGTAAAAGACTGTAACAATCGTTAAAGTTAAAATTTTGAGCAAAGTTGATTTTTGACAAAAGTTATTTGTACATTAAAATGTTTTTACATATGTGAGAATGGTTCGGTTGAGTTTTAAACATAAATTCGTGTTTTCTGTCCTGACCCTGCCGGTAACGTCTAAATAGAATTTGTGTAATGGATTAAGGTGATATGTGTCATATGAATGACCTAGATGAATGGAAAAGTAATTTTAAACGTAATGGAAATATTAATTAGTCTTGGGTAACATTTTAAAACATCAAACTTTGAGCTTTTAAGTGATCCCGACATGAAAAGAAGAACCCGAGACCCTCCTAGGATCCAAATCGGATGAGCTAAGCCATGGGGGGGAAGATGGCTATTTTCTAACATGGTTGTCCATGCATGGTACAAAGCATTTGTCATGATCTCAACATTTCATTCTCATTTTGAAATCAAACACAAAAAAAAGATATACGTCTCTCTCTTCTCTCTCTCTTTCTCTATTTCGGACAAAGCACCAAACCACAATAAACATTGAATTTTTGAAGATTACCAAGAACACGGGGTTGAAAGATCGATAGTGGGTTGATATTAGATAGACGTGGGTTATAAAAAAAGGTTTTTGGGTCTTTCTCTTGTGTCAAAATCGAATCAAACTCGCCAAAAGTTGTAAGTTTTCTAAATTTGATTTTAAGTTGTACTTCTATGCTTATTATGGTGTCTTATTACTAATTGTACAAGTTGATCGTCACAAAAATTGATTCTTGGAAACGAAAAGTGTATAATAAGGGTGTTTGTTTGCGTCCAAATGGAACAAAAAGGAAACAAGGGTCGAACGTTTAAATATTTTGGTTGTGGTGGTATTTTTATAAATTTTCCAAAGTGCTTTTTCGGCTTATTTTGAAGAATGCTAAAAATAAGCTAGTGTATAAGGGCTTATTTGATTTTGGATTTTATTGGTTGGGCTTAGCCCAACCATGTGATGGTTTTGGGTTCGTTTGTGCTCGGCCCAACAACAAGGAGGGCTTGGCCCGTTTATTCTGGCTTATTTTGGTTCTAGAGCTTATTTGGTCTTCGAGCTAATTTGTTCTATAGCTTAAAGGCTTATTGGGTTTCGTTTGGTTTCGGTGTGGGTTCGGCCCAACCGAGGGGTCCGTTTGGCTTGATCTCGGCCCAACATAAGAAGTGGGATTGGCTCACTTGGTCTCGGCTTATTTATAAGCTCATGAAGAGCTTATGGTTTTTGACTTATTTTTGAGCTTATGGCTTATTGTGTTTTTGATATATATTGAGCTTATAGCTTATTGGTTTCGACTTATATTGTGGGCTTTGGCTTATTCAGTTTTGGCTTATATTTTGGGCTTTGGCTTATTCGGTTTCGGCTTATATTTTGGGCTTTGGCTTATTCGGTTTTGGCTTATATTTTGGGCTTTGGCTTATTCTTTTTCGGCTATATTTTAGGCTTATGGCTTATTGGGCTTCGACCCATTTAAATTCAGCTTGTTGGATTCGGTTTACTTTGAGCTTTAATATATATATTGATATTGGGCTTGTATTTATGAATAATAGATTTTTAGGTTTTATGAACTTGGTTTGAATTATCGGGGCTAACTTAAATCTTAATGGGTCATAAGGCCCAATGACTAGAAAATAGACGTTTGGACTCGAATTTGGTTTGAAATGACTATGTTGGACTTAACAAGAGTTAATGGGCTAGCTTGGGGCTTCCGGGCACAAGAGGGAAAAATAAATGGTTTGAAAGCTAAGAATGAAACTATGGATTTTTTTAATAAAAAGGAAAATAGAAAAAAAATGAATTAAATGGATGATTTTGGTCAGTTTTTTAATTTTCAAACTGGATTTCAAGAAAGCATATGATTTTTTGAATTCGAGATTCTTATCAGACATGATGAAAAAGATGGGGTTCAGGAATTAATGGTGCTCGTAGATTGAGTGTTGTCTTCAGTCATTCACAATGTCAATCCTCGTCAACAGTTCTCTAATAGAAGAGTTCTCCTAGGAGAGAGGGGTGAGGTAAGGGGACCCACTTTCTCCTTTTTTTATTTATTTTAGATCCGGAGGGGGCTAATGAAATCATAAATGAAGTGGTTGATAAGGGAGTTTTTAGAGGGGTAAAGATCGGTAGGAATAATGTGGTGGTTTCTCATCTTCAATATGCGGACGATACTATATTTTTTGGAGAATGGAACAAAGAGAACGCAAAAGCCCTTATGTGCATCCTCAAATGCTTTGAGGAAGTATCCGGCCTTCGTGTTAATTATAATAAGAGTAAGTTTTCGGTGTCGATGTTGCACTTAGCCTAAGTGTTTTGGAATCGTGTTGAGTATTTTACCACACAATCATAATATGAGATAACGGTTTTGGTAAAAGATAACGGTTTCGTTATGAGATAACGATTTTGGTAAAAGATAACGGTTTCGTTATGAGATAACAGTTTTGGTAAAAGATAACGGTTTCATTATGAGATAACGGTTTTGGTAAAAGATAGTGGTTTCGTTATGAGATAACAGTTTTGGTAAAATATAACAGTTTCATTATGAGATAACGGTTTTGGTAAAAGATAATGGTTTCGTTATGAGATAACGGTTTTGGTAAAAGATAGCGGTTTCGTTATGAGATAACGGTTTTGGTAAAAGATAAAGGTTTTGTTATAAGACAACGGTTTCAAGATAAAAAGTAAAGGTTTTGTGATAAGGAAAGGGGTTTTTGTAACGGTATTGAGAATCTTGGTGTGTGTAAAGATGAACACTTGTACAATAAGACAACTTTGTACAAATATTAATAAGGTATCATAAATGACTAGGTCGTGGCCGGGTACTGCTGTGCGCTTGTGTTGTGATTATTTGTGCTTTGAGTTTGAGATTTGTGATGTTTGCCTTTTTTGCTATTGAGGTGAGTTCTCGTAGCCCCACTTTTTAGTGTTTTTCCGTTGGAGGAAAATGATACTCAAATGTGTTTTGAAATATTTTGAATTGAACTGTGCGAAATGTGGTTTAGTTTTGGGACAAGATATGTGCTTATGACTGCTATGTGAATATTATGTGTTGTATGATTGTTTGGATCAGAGGGGTAATTCCTATCACACTAGTATTTGTTGAGGTTATTGGAAGAGACTGGGTACGCTCTACCTAGTATGTGTGAGGTCCTGCCCTAATCTAGTGCTCTAGCAGGTAGGCCCTTTAGGTGTGTAAATGACATATGGTGACCGACTAGCGGGATTGCTAGGTCGTGTTACATGATTAGCGGGGATGCTAAGTCATGGGTTGTTTGCATATATATTCACTGTCATACTGCACTATTGTCCATTGTTTGAAATATTGGCACAACTTTTGGGTTTAAGGTCAAACCTATGAGCTCACCAATATTATTGTTGATGTTTTTGAGTATCATTTTCAGGTGTGTCAATTAAAGGTATGTTAATGATGTTGGAAGACCAAAGATGTATACCCAAAGGGGTTGAGCCAAGATGGGTTACAATTGTTTTACTGCCAAGTTTTAACTTGCAAAAATTAATGTAAATCCAAATCTTTTTCTTTGTAAATTGTAATGTGTATGATCTTGTATCTTGTGCAATGAACGGTATCGTCGCATCCCGTGTTTCCGCCACTGACGGGGTGTGACATTTGCGTATCAGATCTTGAGGTTTTTATGAAGAGGAAACACAAAGAAATGCCTCCTATTATGTAAATCATGATTCAAGAGATGCTCATTTATGAGTAACTATTCGTTATATATAAAATGATGTCTACACCTGCATTAAAGAAAAAACATAAACCATTAATCATCATTTATCAAATAGTAATATGTGAAACAAGGCTAGGTCATGAGGTTAAGAAAGAAGAAGCGTAAACATGGCAGGATATTTACAGGTGCGTTTGACTATAGTTTGGGTAAGGATCAAAAGGGATTATTTTTTGCACAGGTATAAAAACACTATCCATACGGATATATAAATCTTTAAAATAAACCAATTTCATGATAAAAAGAATTAGGAAGTTCTATGCATTAAAACGTATTCTGGGTCACTTTTAAACTACGAATTGTTTGAGTAATTTCATAGTTAAGACAATTTGACCAGTTCCAAACTTAAAACTGTTCTTACATTTGCGTTAATTGACTTTCAATTTGTATATCCGAATTTTGCGGCGATTTTCTATCTGTGTTTTAAACATAAGTTTGATTTTTCTCAAATACAACTCCGGTGCAACGCAAGACGTCTTTCAAACCTAACCACCGAGATATGAACTTATATTATGCTTCACATAATTAACAACAAGATTTTACACAAAAACAAGCCCAGTGCAATGCACGGGTGTATCCTAGCCTCGTATATCCCAATATATAAGTACAAAAAATAATTCTAGAACAATACGAATTGGGCTGGACGTATACAATATATATTAAGCCCATAACTGATATAATTACCTAATAACACATTGTGAAGTTTGAGTTGTAGATGAACGGACATTCAAACTGATACAAAACTCATCAAATAAAGAAGAAGGCAATCTTTTAGCATACTGGTATAGAGAAGGCACGTGAAAAAACACTAACTCGTCCTTTAGCAAACATACTATGAACAAAATGAATAGCAGTCTTAAGGTGCTTTGTCTTTTGATGTTGAACATGATTATCCATCAAGTATACATCACTCACAGTATCACAATGAACCAAACTAGCATACAACAACGGAGTGTGAAGTTCGCGAAGCAAGTTGCGAAGCCACGCAGTTTCAGCAACAGCGTTGGCAACATCCAATTATTCAGCCACTTGATCGCGAGAGAATGTGTTGCCGTTTGGAAGACTAGGATAGTAAGTTAACACCACGAAACACAAAATAGTAGAGTTAGACCTACAAGTAGACGGTAACCAACCCAAAGCGCAGAATATAGACTCAAAGAAAACACACACATGGCCCTAAATGTTATATTGTATTAATTAATGTTTAAGTAAGGAAAAATGTTCCAACTAGCATCCCTCCTCATCCCTTTTTAAAGAGATGAGGGGGTACTATCCCTATGGAATACGAATTCCATATGACGTTTACATGCTTGGCTTGCAAACCAAAAAACTATTTTCCTAATCTAAGTACAATCCTAAACTTTATTTAAACTACATACAATTAAACCCCTTATTATTATCTGTGGGTCCCAATGAATAGATCTTCTTAGCTTGTTAAAGCTTAGCTAACTTGGATAAATCCAAACTAACTATGTGAGAAACTATGATTATAAATACTACAAGTTATGCGGAATCTAACTTGTAATACTAAGAAGAACAATGTAAACAAAACTTTGAATATATATTGATTGCAAATATTCTGCCTAGTTACAGAATAGCTAACTATGAAAACTTATATCACTTAATGTGAAAATTGATATCTCTAACTATGTCGTAGGGTTCCATTTATACACTTTGATGTGAAAATTGAAAATTGCAAATATTTAGTGTTTCATTCTTTTATTTATTTTGTCTTATCAAATCAAGAATCCCAACAATCTTCCCCTATTTGATGATGACAAAACAAACAAAGTCGTGTACAAACTTCATCATAAAGCCAAAGCTTCCCCTGAAGTTGAGATGTAATCATCTCCCTAAATGAAACAAAACTTCCTTTGTAAACTGCTAACTGCTTCCCCTTAACTTAAGATCTTCCCCTTAAGTGAAACTCTCCATTCCAAACTCCCCATGCCAAGCTACCACAGGATCTATAAGTTGCTCTTTATATAATCATCATCCTCTTTTTGTCTTCATCAAATAGGGGACTGTATGCAACTTTGATCTTCACAACCACACATCATATATCAAGACTTTTAATCCAAGCTTTCCACTGACTCAAATTACCCTCTATGAAGTTCAATACAAATAATGAACTCAAGCAGTAGAAAGTGTAAACTAGCAGTATTAACAATGACTAGCAGTAGTAATGACCTTCCCCTGAAACAGTGCATGAACATCTTTAATTCTGTAGGCTCTCTATAATGATTATTGATGAAGAAAACTGAGTATAACGAACTTGATGCTGAAGTAGAACAACCCAAACTTGTGTCTTATATCTTGTACTATCCACGTGACGTCAAACTTATAAATAAATCTATGAAATATAAGTTGATCACAACCTCTTGACAATTATCCTCATCTTTTATGAGACACCAAACCAAAGTGATAGCAAATGTGAGCATTGAGCACCATAAGAAAAATCACATACCTTTGCTAGATTTTGACAAGTCTTCGTCACACCGTTGTAAGCACGAACAAGTTATCTCCAAATGTTATAAGCCATTTGAGATATGATAAGAACACGCATCTGTGAAACTCAACTACAACATCAAATAAGCGATATTCAATTGTCTCCATTATCACTTTTTCAAATAATCCCAAAAGAATAGCCTTTTTATCAATTTAATCGAATCTGAATCTAACCGAGAATCAATCTGTATGTGTTATCTGATATCGCATAAAGCTAGCAGCACAAACTTATTTTATGCTAGCAGTATAAACACACAAACAGTAGTATCTGCTTATAACCTTAAAACAATACTCATACTCGGAAGCACTATGCATTAAACCACGAACACCAACACGTTTGCTACCATACTAGCAGTATTAAGCGAATAAACATTAAAGGCTTTAACTACCATTCATTGTAGTCATAAAAACCCCCCCCATCCACTAAATAATAGCATCTTTCATGTCAATTACTGCTACACCAAAACAATTTTAGTAATCTGCTCTTTACGATAGCAGTACTAATCTTCCATGAAACAACCTGTTTCGAATCCAATCAACAGCATTAAACCTTGTTCTTGTAGCAGCATTAAGTTGCTAATTGGCAGTATTAAGTTTTCTTAAGCTAAGCATATTACTTGTAACGCCTTTAGCAGTACTAATATCCAACTGGCAGTATAAACTTTCAACGAGCAGTACTAAAATTATACTGGTAGTATTAACTTCTATTAGCAGTACTAAGTGTTCATTGGCAGTATTAACCTTTCTTATCTTCATTACTAGCAGTAACATGTACAAGAAGGCTACAACTAACTTACCTTAAAGCCAAGGCAGCTTTAATATCAATATTGAGTGAATCAAAACTCGAATCAAGATCAAAATTTTGTTGCCTTTTTCTTTATACCAATAAACGACCAAACCTTAGATAATTTGGGTTTTCAGCGGCTTCTTCTTAACACCAAGAAACGATTAGCTGATCGTCAAACCCTGCTGCTCGTTCTTTTGTTCACAAAACCAATTCGTACCTGATATTCTTGGAACCAAGGACGAAATCAATTTTATGTACAGATTAGGTTTAATGAAAAAACCCTAGTTTTCACCAACAGTCTTGCACCATAAATATCATAGTTGTCTTTTTTTAAGTTATAAGAGGCAATTTTAGTGTCGCTAAAACCCTAACTTCACAAAATCAACCAATTTACACCAAAAAACAGATTAGTCTCTTCTTTTTCACAAGAACTCCATACCAAAATCCTTGTGATCATAGATATCATAGCCACATGGCCTTCGATACAATGTTGTGTCCAATGAATAGATCTTCTTAGCTTGTTAAAGCTTAGCTAACTTGGATAAATCCAAACTAACTATGTGAGAAACTATGATTATGAATACTACAAGTTATGCGGAATCTAACTTGTAATACTAAGAAGAACAATGTAAACAAAACTTTAAATATATATTGATTGCAAATATTCTGCCTAGGTTACAGAATAGCTAACTATGAAAACTTATATCACTTGATGTGAAAATTGATATCTCTAACTATGTCGTAGGGTTCCTTTTATACACTTAAGGAAAACCTTAATGGGCTTACAAAACGCGTTAAGTGATCATGCATATCTATTCCTAATATAACTCATGCATATCACTTTAGCAGTACTAAATATATAACTAACAATACTAACTATTATACTAACAGTACTAACTATACTGGCAGTACTAACAATGTATTGGCAGTACTAACTAACTATAACTAGCAGTACTAAGTGTAGAAGCTCTGAATCCCAACATTATCTAAGTCACATTTAATCCTTCTAAGTATTGCTACTAGCATATAACAATTTCCACCTTAGGAGTAATATTTAGCCATTAATGATACTCGGCAATAGATATATGTGCATACCTCAGTTTATAAGTCCCTTTACCTTTTGACTTCGATCCCGAACTACTACGTCCTTGATTACCCTGATGATCTGACCTACCCCTTACAAATAACCCATCACCATAATCCACATAACCTCACAAGTAGCATAAGCCATTGCCCTATATTTAACCTCAGTTGAAGATTTGGAAAATGTGGCATGCTTGTTGCTCTTCTATTAAACCAGATTTCCATTAACAAAAACACAGTATCTAGATAGAATTCCTAGTCATAAGACACTTAGCCTAATCTGAATCAGAGTAAGCAGTCACATCAAAAACACCCTTTCCCTTAGAAAACTTAACACCCAAAACGGGAGCCAATTTAATATTCTTAAGAACTCGTAAGGTTATATCAAAATGAGATTTTAAAGGAGCATGCATAGGCTGAATCAAACAGTGCACAAAATAAGAGATATCAGGTCTGTTGTGTGTCAAATAGATTAGCTTACCAACCAATTTTTGATAGTTAGTAATATTCAGTAAAAGCATATAAGTATCTAACTCTTTATGATTTAGAACAATATTCTAAGGTAAAGGAGTCATGACTGGCCTACATGCCAAAAGACCAAACTCATTATGGAAACTAGAAGAGGGGTTGAATAGTTTTTACTGTTTTAAAAATAAAACTTAGATTGTCGACTTATGTGAATTCAAGAGATATACACAAATGTATATGATAGCGATGCAATAATCAAATAAGTAACTACGAAGTATAAACAAGTAAAGATAAGAAAGATCAAACTGATGACACAATGATTTATAGTGGTTCAGCTACGAAGCTCCTCTTCTCCCTACTTCACTCCTCAAGTACCCAACTCGAGAGTTTTCTTCACTATGTCAACAAGCTCCCTTTAGGCGGAGAAAACCATACACATCGCTTACACTTTTTCTGGTACTAAGCTAAATACTATAGGTGCTGAGATAAATGAAAATCATACAAACAAATATAAACTAAGCGGAACATGCACCTATTAACGGATCCATAGAGTCATATGATCAATAAAAATAAAACACATAATGGTTATACCTTTAAAGTGTGATCGATAGAAATAAATGGTGACCTTCACCTATGAACAATCCACCCAAGAAACCAAGTGATAAAAAGGAGATCACCTCTATGATTATCCACACTACACTTCACCGTATACCCCTTGAATGCTAGTTCTTTAACCCCATAACCTTGTAAAACACCTTGAATAAACTAGATTCAATATGTTGGATCAAGAAAAACACAAACCCTAGTTAGGGTTTTGTTTTGTGCTGTATAAACAAGAGGAGGGAGAGAGGAGAGATATTTGGTAAGTTGGTTATCAAAAATCAAGAGATATCTTTCATATATTTGACTAAAAAACTTGATCGTTATCCCCTCCTTGACCTCAATAAGGCCGGCCCCTACATGGGCTTGTATGGGCCTCCTATTTGTTTTCCAAGTCTAATAAACTAAGTCATTTACTTAGTTATTAGAAGCCCGATAATGATCCCGAGTTACGTAGGTCGTTTATATACCGTAAATACAATAAACACGATATATACAGGGTACCTCTATGTATATGTGTGTGACCCCATAAGCTTACATGTATCTAGCCGTATAATTATTTATTATGACATGAGCATATTCTAATAGCTCCCACTTGCGCATGTCATAATAATAAAGTAATAATACAAGCAAATGTTAGCGTCTAACAACACACCAATGCCCCCAGAAACATATGAGGATAGTTTCTTAAACATCTCATTTTAAATTGTTTAGATATCAATCATCCTTTTGTTACAGATACTATGTTGAACATCAGATACGGATCATGAGTCATTCTAACGTTTAACATTCTATTTCTCGATATAGACATTGAACTAGATTACCAAATTAATAAAGTATCATCTTAATTACATTTGGGTGCAGCCCAATAGTATCTAACTCTAAATCACGTGGAGGAACAAATCCTATTTTGACTGCACGTGTCCGTCATGTGCTTCACATCACTCCTGAAGATGGTTTTTATAACAGCCTTGTTTAGGACAGCATTTAACCATATCAAAGATTGATATTCCACACACACAAAACCTACTTGCATCTCAAGTCTAAGGATGAGAGAAATAACCACTTGCGAGATTCACTATTGACGCCGATCCATGTAGTGAATACTCATAGGTTAGGTCAGTCCAATGTTCATCTAATGAATAACATATGAGTTTGGCGGCATTATCCATTAATATTCATACTATATGAATATGACCAAAACACTCACATTTGCTTTAATTCAATGATGCTCCCGTATCATTAACTGGCAATGGATGATTTAGAATAAATAAATTATTCATGGATTTTAACATACTAGTATAGGACATAGTTAATATAGAATGAAAACGATCACACCAAGTATATCAATCCATTATGAAATAAAAACTGTTTTACATCCTAATTATTCAAATACTAAAAATAAACAGATCTACATGAAACTACCAGTTGGTCTAAGTCTAATGCTCTTAGCATGTTCAACATGTTTGGTACAAGGCATTGGCTTTGTAAACGGTTCAGCTAAGTTGTTATCTGTGTGAACTTTGAGAATATGAATATCACCTTCCTGAATGACTTCTTAAATATAGTGATATTTTGTTCGAAAATGTTTGGCACCCTTTAGGACACCAGGTTCGTCGGCTATGGTAATCGCACCTGTGTTGTCACAGTACATATCCATAGGTTTTTCAATGTAGGGAACAACGCCAAGCCCAAAAATGAATTTACGTATCCAAATAGCTTCCATTGCAGCTTCAGAAGTAGCTATGTATTTTGCTTCTGTAGAAGACATCGCGGTAGTGCTTTGCTTAGAACTCTTCCAATCAACAGCGCCTCCGTTCATCATGAAGACATACCCCGTCTGAGATCGAAGGTCATCCCGATTAGTCTCCTAACTAGCATCAGTGTAGCAAGTAACACTAAGCTCAATTGAGGAATCACCACCATAAACAAGAAACATATCTTTAGTATTTCGAAGATACTTAAGTGTGTTCTTTACAGCAGTCCAGTGACTTTCACCTGGATTCTGTTGATATCTACTCGTTACGTTCTGAGAGAACGCTACATCAGGTCTAGTGTACCTCACTACGTACATGATAGAACCTGCAGCCAAAGCATAAGGTACTCATTTCATTTGCATCACCTCAGCATGTGTAAAGGGTCCTTGAGTCTTACTCAAGTCTACATTGGGTTGCATTGGGATAGTTCTACATTTGGAAGCATCCATCTTAAATCTTTTCAAGATTTTATCAATGTATGCATTTTGACTTAAACCGATTAACCACCTTGATCTATCTCGATAGATCTTGATTCCTAGAATGTATGCCGCCTTACTTAAGTCTTTCATGGC
>BQNB010100029.1:0-11809 GCA_026074375.1 Tanacetum coccineum | reverse complement strand
ACAGTGCTCCCACTTGCTTCTTGTGATATGAGACTGTTTTTAAAAAACTCAGCATACCGAGAAACAAATATTTTGTTCTCAAGTGGGTAGTAGAAGTAGTAACCCATCGTTTCCTTTGGGTATCCTATAAAGATGCACTTGATTGATCTGGACTCAAGTTTGTTTGGCGTGTCTCGTTTGACGAGAGCCTCACAACCCCAGACCTTCAAGTAAGACAGATTTGGGACTTTCCCATGCCACATTTCATATGGTGTCTTATTAACATTCTTAGTTGGAACCATATTGAGTATACATGCAAAAGACTCTAGAGCATAGCCCCAAAAGGACATTGGCAAAGTACTTAGTGTGACAACCGAGACTTGAGCAGGTTAGTCAAATCGTTAGAGTTTATTAAAGTATTTACATGTGTTATGATTGTGTGCTTATGTGATATTATATGAGTATTTGATATCAATCCGTGATGCATGTTCATCTATTAGTGATTGAGTTATGGTTTTGGAAGCTATTTTATTTCGTTCACATTTTGTGACGATGGAGATGATAACATGAATTTATGCGTTATCATGTAATATGGTGAATAATTGATATATGAGCGTAAAGAGTATATAGTGTATTTCTAGGAATGAATTAAGTCTAGCATTTAAGTTAATTAAGCGTAGGTTTTTCTAAATTAGGAAAGTAATTTATGAAATGAAATTTATAAATAGTAAGTTTAAAACTAGTTTTTATTTAAAAGGTTTGCAAAATTAATGAAGTGTGAATCGTTAATTTCGAGTTGAAATGTAAGAACCCGAGTTTCACGACGCGTTTGACGATCGCGAATTCGACGTCATAATTATTATTTTATAATTTCGTGTGAGCGAACGTCAACATTTAAAATGTAGGAACGTCGACATTTAAAATTTTTATTTGGTCGGCAAATAATTATTTTTTTCGTATTTTATACGAATTGATATTTGAAAAATTATTATTTTTTGAGGGGTTTTCGCGATCAAAATTGTTTTTTGGGACCGCGCGTTTCGTTTTAATCTTTTTATAAGTAATCGAAATTTTCGACGCGTCTTGTTTTTTATTTTTTAGGATCGAAAATTTGTAATTTTTTTTATGGAATGGTCGTCATCATTGTTTTCCTGGGCTTGTGCCGGGGACTCGCGATTTAAAAAGTGTATACATTTAATTAAAATATGTTTTAAGCTAAGGAAATGTGTGACGGAAAATAAAAATGGTCTCGGAAAGTAAAACTTTCCCGGCCTCGGTTGTCGTTTTTTATAAATTAAATAAATAATCAGTTTGGTGTGTCAAAAAATTTTTAAAAAGGAGGGAAAAGAGGGGGGATCTAATATGTCAAATGGCCAAAAAAGTTCTAGAAGTATTATAAAAGCCTATACTTTCCACTTTCTGGGTCATTTTAAAAAAACAACACGCACTTATTTTGGTTTTCTCTTCCCCTCTCCTTTTTTATTTTTGGTGGAAAACCACCACTTACCAACCGGAAAAAAACTTTTTCGGTACGGAAAACCACCGTGTCGCCGAAAAAAAAGTAACTGCACAATATAATATAATATATTTTCAGGAATCTCTCTATCTTTTCTACAACAATTAACCAATAAAAAATTACACATTGCAATGGGTATTTTTAAGTTAGAGTTCGGGTTGTTTTCAAGTCATTTTTCGGTTGAGGGAAGGGGTTAATTCGAAGCTCGTTGGCGTGTTTTAAAAAAGTGTTGGTTCTGATTGGGGAAAAAAAAAATTGTTGTGGGTTTGTTTGTTGTTGTTTTTCGTGGTACACGAAACCCCTAGGGAGGAAAATTTTCGGATGTTGATTTTAGCTTATTATAGCAATTATGGTGGAGCTTCTTTTATATTTTTTTGTTTCGTTTTAATTGTTATTTGGAATTTGATTTTTGTTCGTTGTATGTGATGGAAAATTCGATAGGTAATTTTCCTAGAAACGATTAAAAAAAAAGGAATAGTGGAGATGTTAATTAGGCTAAGTAATGGTATTTTGATGATTGTTGGAAGTAAAAAATGTAGTTTTGATGTGGGGGGAAGTTTTGATTAATGTAAAAAATCGGTGTAAGGAATCTGGGACATGCAAATTTGAAGTTCGAGAAAAATTATAAAAAAAAAAAAAAGGAATTTTTGATGTTGATTTTGGAAACAATTATGATTTAGCGTGTTTTGGTCTTAAATGTAGTTTCGGTAATATCGGAACGGTCCCGTAAAATCCTAATTAACGAAGGGAAGTTTTACGGCGAGAAATAACATGATTTGAAAACATAAAAGGTGATTTTCATAACAGTCTGAAAATGTTTGTTTATGTCCAGTTTTTTAAATGAGCGTTTTTTTGGAGGCACATTTAGGAGTTGTTTTAAGGACCTTCCTGGGCCAAAAACATGAAAGTTGGTCCGGAATGGACGGTGTTTAATAAAAACTTCTATTGTCAAAGGTCACGAAAATGCGAATTATAGGGGGTCAAAATAAATGTTGGTCAAAAAAGGCTGCGGTTTTTTTTAAAAATGTTCAAAGGTTAAAGCAGATTTCTTGTAGGAGGGGTTTTGGTCTCATTTGTCTGTCAAAGATTAAAGTCTCGGTATAGAATAGAAAATAAAAAAGTTGTTGGATATATGTTTTCGCATATAAAATTTATGTTCTTTGTTAGATATTTCGTTGAAATATGTGATCTAACGGGGGGTCGTTTGGAGGGAGGGTCCGGACTTAAATAATAAATATGTATAAAATAAGTCCAAGTCAAACAATAAGTCTAGCGTTGGGACTTTTGAAATAACGGGTAATTAACTGGGGGATAAATAAAGTAATTTAACGGGTATTAAAATAACAAGTGAGGTATTTCCAATAAAACTTAAACGATTGCATAGAATTGAAGTAGATTTCTAAAAATATAAGATTAACTTTAGTAACTAATCAAAACAAATAATAATCGATATGAGTAGGTTTGGTAACCAACAATTTGTCGGGTCGAGGGTTCGAACGAGGGTAATAAAAATCTTTTATTTACAAATATATCTTGATAAACGGGAGGGTCTTATTAATTATGGGAAACTTTCCGAAAATAGTAACTTTTAAAAAAAACAAAAATATTATCAAAAAAAAAAATATTAACGTTTTTCAAATTTAATTAAAGTCAAAAAAGCAAGAGAAAACGTGAGGGGATATTAATTTTAATAACTCAATGAGTGGGGTTTTTTGGTATTTGTGGTTCGCGCTAAGTGGATTTCTCATTCACATGTATGATGTATTATATATATATATATATATTTATATTATTACATATATTATATATATATATTATTATTAATAATTTATATTATGATTCTTTGTTCTCGATGGGAACGCTTCGTTGTTTATACTTTCTCGGCATTTTAGTAATCGGCGGACTTAAAATTATAGGTCGTGATCGGTGCATCGTTCATTTTTCAAGGGATCGTTTCGATTTTCTTGTCTTATTCGGCTTCGGATCAAGGTTGAGTTCATTAAGACTCGCTTTTGAATGTTTTTAAATGTTTTTTAAAAAAACCCGCGGGGGATACTTGGCTTGTTTTATAAAAATGAAAAACGCAATATTGTTTTGATTGGGCTAAATTTTGATTTCCCTTTCACTAACTTGGAGGTATAGCTTTTATTGTGTAGGGACCGTTTTTAATTGGGCATTGGGTGCGGGGTGAAATCGCGGCATTAAATAGATCTATTTGGTTTGTCAAAACCCCTGTCCCGGGGTTTGAAACGGTTGTGACCTACCAGTCATACGGAGCACCATTTTTATAGGTAGTAATTAGGAGCAGAGACTTTTTTCTCGGACTCATAATTTCATTATACGGGAATCTGAATGTGTTTTAGTGTCGGTACAGGGCTCTATAGTTGGAAATCAATATTTTTTATAAACTAAATTGGGCTTTACGAGCGATGTGATTTGTTTTGTGGAAACAATATATGCGTTCTAACTATTTGTGTGAAACTCTATGGATTCACTCAGCGTTTTGTTGATTTTTTAAGCATTATAATCCCCTTTTTTTTCCAGGGGGGGGTTAGGTATTGATGCTGGCTTGGATGGGACGGAACGGGTTATCAAGGACGGTGTCTCGGTTGAAGTTTAGTGTCCATAAACTAAACAGTGTTTAGATATTCAGTCGTGGTTTGTGGACCCTTTTTTAGAATAATTTTAAATTTTATAATGGTAATGGGGGGACCTTATGTAAACTCTGATTTCCATTTCTTAATAAATAAAATTTGTTTTAATAAAAATGTATCTTTGAAAACGTTTTTTACTGGGAACTCGTGTTAACATGTATTATGGAAGTAGCCCCCAAAAATGTTGTATTCGTTCGTTTATTTTTAGTTATATGGTGTTTACAAGGGGGAGTGGTTTACCAGAGCACGAGTTGTAAGTGAAAATAAAAAGTGTTTTTACAAAATTGGCTCAACTATTTTCCGGAAAAAATTTTTTCAACGAGTCTTTCACGTTTGTGGGAATATTTGCTGCGCGCATTCGTTCCGATTCATTAGAAAAACCTTATGTTGTATATTTGATTGGCATTTTTTTGTGCGTAGCAAGTGGTTGACACTTGGTACAAGGTAATAAATTATATTTATGTATATAGATATTAATATTTACGTGCAATCACATTTTCTTTGGTATAACGGACTATTATTATTTTGATATTCGTATCTGGCGGAAGAGTTTAATTTTTTAGACATTTCGATGCGATATGATAAAAATTATTATTTGATAGGGATGAAAAAATCGTCGTTTTACGATTTTCTTCGTAAATTCTTCGTGACTTTTACTTTTCATCTTTTGGTAGATTTGTGGATTTGTGTAGTTTGTCGATTTTCCATGGGGTGACTTTATATTCGACTCCGAGGTTTGAAAATATTTACCCATTGCTTTTGAAATCGCATATGTTGTTTCGTAACTAGATTGTTTTGAAATTTTCCAATTGATGGGGGAGTGTGGATCTTTAATATGTCATTCATGAACCATCATTGTTTTGGGAAACTGGGGATTATTAACTTAATTCGTGTAAGTTCGTTTGGAAAACGGTATTTTTTGGGAACTTTTCGAATAAAGTTTGGGCGGTTGTGTTTCGATTTCCTTTTCCTGTATCGACCTTTTACTTAGTAAGTTCAATGAAGATGTTTGATCTGGGGGAAACCATGTGGTTGTTTGGGTTCGAATAATGTGTGTTTAAGTTCCTTGGGTATTTGGCTTTTGTATTGGCGTTTGGAGGAATTAAATAAGTTGTTTGCTATGATTTCTGAAATGGATTTTACGGTAGTTTATAAACCAGAGGGTTGTGGGGGTTGATTGTGAATTATTTGTGGGTTTACGCACCAGGGAAAAATCCAATTGTTGATGTTGGTACATGTTTATGGTGCTTTGTGGATTCTTGGTGGGTTGTATCTCCTCCGGATGAGTGGGATTATCGTCGGGTTTTACTAAAACTTTAGTCACAATTTGAACACTTTTGGGAAAAAAAGGGGTATAACTATATTTTTGTAAAATTAAACTTTTCAAAAGGAAAAATTTTTAGGTATCTGTGGAAGGAATCTTAGGGTTATCAACATCCATATTGGTTTTTAAATTAAATAACAATCATAAAAATTTTCTAATTTGTTCATTTTTCGTTAAATTACAAAGTTTGTTCAAAAAATTTTCTTTGGGGACTGCTTTTGATAAGCTGCTTGATGGGATACGTTTCAAATATTATTGGTACATGAGGGGACATGTTAAAAAAATTTGGACTAGGGTGGGTAGTGAAACCTCTTAGGGTTACATGTAGAAATTCGGATGAAATGTTTCATATCTACGCCTCGACGTAATGAGATGTCGCCGAAGTGGCAAAAAACTGGTCTAAATTAAGGGGGGCCTAATTTGTATGAGTTATAAGTTCAAAAAACTTTATGCATAAAATCCTAATTATGTAAAAACTGTAAGTTATAGATATTGAACAACTTAGATTTTTGAGCGGTCGGGTTTTTCGGCTTTTGCGGGACACTTGGTTTTAGGTGAACACTTAATTTAGTGGAAGCAATAAAAACTTTGGGAGGATACTGGTAGCCTTGCTAGGTAAGGGCACAAAATGGTTAATTTTTCGCATTGGAATCTTATTAAAAAAACTTTTGGGCAGTGGGGCACTATTTTCTGGGAAATTAGAACTCGAAAACTTTTTCGTAGACGGAAAACCTTCTAACTTTTATCGTCAAGTACTAGTAAAAAACCTTTTTTTTTTTATGGAGGGACTTCAAGATTTAGGTTTTTTGGAGGTGAGGTTATTGTTGCCTTCAGGTTTTTTTCTTAAATTCCACCGAGTGGTTGATTGTGCACTCTGTAGCTATTAGTTGTGATTTAGGAAAACACTAAGAGTGTCATGTATATGAATTTTTACGTTATTGGAAATTTTAGAGAAAAAACCGTGACGGTTGGGGTGTACTAGCTTTGGAAAGGGCCATTGATGTATCCCCTTTTTGGAAAATTGGTTAGTTTGTATGTATGTTATTTTTCGGCATTGTTATTTTACCAATTGGTGTTAATTGTTCCGGTTATGAGTTATGAGGAGGGTGTTTGTATAGGTTGGTACTATGAGTGAAAGGCCTGGAGGTCATGGTTACCCCCGAGGGCCACTCGGCTTTGTGTGAGATTGATTTTGGGACCTGAGTGTGGAATGGATTTCTGTGGTGGTGGATCCTCCGCCACATTTATGTTTACTTGGCTTGCCTTCATTATGAAGTGGGTATTTATTTAATTTTTGAAAACTTGGTTGTGACCGTGGGACCCAAACTGTATTTTATGATGTTTTTGTGACTTGATGATTTTAATAACGTGATTTTCAATAACGAATTTGTTGTGTTGAAACAAATGTCGTGCGCGACTCATTATTGATTATGTTGTTAAATTGTTTGGGTATATACAATGGGGAATTGGTTTTTTCAAAAATTTTATTTATTAAATGCCCTATGGTATCAAAATAAACCCTCTTATAAAAAAAATAATAACAAAATTTTAACAATAATATATATGAAGAAATTTCCCCTTTAAACCTTAAGATTGGAAAGGTTGGATGCTTTCTCTCGTTTTCAGTTTCTTTTTTGAAAAACAATTAGATTTTTTACTCTTGAAAATTTTTTCTTGGAATTAATTTTACGCATGTTGCGTAGGGAAAAGAAACGTTTTGACGAGGGAAAGGATTTGATTGCCGTCTGGTCCCCTTCATTATGCATTAACTGATAATACAATTTGCTTATTTAGAGATGATACCACGCTTAGGTGGATAAATTCATTCGCCCCTTAATAAAATGCTTGGTAATTAAAAAGAAAATGTTTGGGTCAGTTTTCCGGAAGGAAAAAAAATAGTTTTCATCTGCTAACGGATTCCTTTATGCATGTATAACCCTACTCCATTGGACTGCAAATGGAGAGGGGGGTATCATGCGAGTCGTTATTGGGGGACCAAGTCATTTTCGAAGCGGAAAATACCTAGGTTATATTGTTCCGGAAGAGTGTGTCTAGAAAATTGTGAAGAATTTAAAGCTAGTGTAATGGAAGATCAGTGGTTGTTTATTAGGACGTTTTTTGTCAAGAGCTAAGTATTAGTCGATCCTGTGCTAGTAAAGCAATGGGTAGAATTATGCTTTTCACATGGGTGTAAAAATACCTGATCCGATCTGAAGGAAGAGATCCTCTTGGGAAGATGTCTGAGAATTCTCCTAAGGGTGGGTGGAGCCAAAAGAAGGTTAAGTTTCGAGGTTGAAACATGAGGGAAATGGAGAAGGGGGAATTTTCATTTCATAAATTAGATGCGTTTGTTTGCCTTTTGATGTATTCAACTGTATGGCGTGAAGAAGGGACTTCTTTTCCTGAAATGGAATGTAAGTGGTAATATAGTTGTTATGTATTTAACTCTTGATATTCGTCAAAAAGGATTCGTATAAAGGCAATAAGCGACACTAATTTTAAAGGTTAATGATCATTTCTCTGTGAGTGAGGCTTGTGTGCGTCTGAAGAGCGAAAAAGATTGAGAATTCCAGTCGAAGGTTACGTCCGTTTTCCATCCTGGGGGAACGATCGAAGTTGCTAACGCCGTTAAGCCGGAACGGGGGGTCATTGAAATATAGGGAATGTGTTGTAATTTTATCTCCGACTGGGATTAGTCAAGTCATCTAGGATATTAGACGTATTACGATAGGGGGAACTAAGTCGACTATGTTGGTCGCGGTTGCATTATAAACGTTTGAAATTTTTTTTTTTTCGTTTTCGAACGAGCAATTTAAGTCCTTGACGCTCAATGGTTTTCTTAATCGATTTTTGATTTGTCGTTTGGGTACATTTTATGTGTTATAGCAGAAATTATGCTGCTGGAAATTCTGTGTATTTATGTGATTTAATGTGCTATGTGATTTTTTGAATTGTAGTAAGCGCCTTGTGTCGCTTGTTGTGTAAAGCCATAATGCGGCTTTGGGGGACATGAAGGTGGAATGGGGTTATGTACCTAAATGTAGGATGAAGGTGACTTGAGGGTACGTAAAGCTGGTATAGTCCATTGTCGGTAGTGGGCAAGTAAAGTTTAGCCCTTTTGAGCATGACTATGGTTGGGCTAAAATTTTCTAGCGTTGAATTCTGGATTCGAGATCATGTTTTAAAGGGAAGCATGGGCCAACCGGGCAAAGCTCAGTATAATAATCGAATCCTAATCGGGGTTTGGGTATTGGAACGCGTGATGAGCATAGCCAGTAGAGGGCTTCTGTTAAGTAAAGCACTTTTATGTTTTGCCTTAGAAACTTATGGAATGCAAGCATGATTTTTTGCTAAAGGCGTAATGATAAGCTTAGGAAGGAAAAATTATAGTGTTTTCAATTTTAAAATGGATAATAGGCGATTTATGTGCTTATTTAAATATACAAATTTTTCTTTGTGCTGTAAAAAAGCATTTGTTTTGGGGTCGTAGTTGACTCCAAAAAATATTTTCGCAACGGTAGGCGTATTAAATTGTTACCGAGAAAAAGGGCGACATGATAATTTTGGTTTTGGATTAATGATGAGTAGTTTGATTTGATTATTGATATAATTCATATCGGTTTATTATTGACGCTATATTTTGGTTTTGATTGGATTGTTATGTTTATGTTTGTGTAAGGATTTGCGGTTTTTGTTCGTTTCATTTTGATCGCCAATAACTAAAGATTTGGTTGATCTTTCGTTTAATAACGACGTAGATTTTTCGGCTTTCCGAATTGTTTCGTGCGTTTAATTTTGTTCTCTTATAATAATGAGCGTTGTAAATTAATATTTTTTGATAACTTTGGTCAATATAAAATTTGTCATTGTTGTCTTGTTGGACATTTTTATTTCATCCGGGAAATATTAAAAGTCGTGTATTATATCCAAGTGATTTTTGCGGGTTGGAGTCAACGTTGTGGGCCGTTCAATATTTGAGGTAAAACCGTCTCAGTACAAGCGGAAAGTAAGATGAGTAAGAAAAAGGATACGAGCACCGGGATGAACGCTCCCTTATAGGTTGTGGAACTGTAACAAAAACCGAGTTTTCACGACGGTTTGACGATTCGCGAATTCGAGGTTCATAATTTATTAATTTTTATAAATTCGTGAGCGTAGTCGGACATTTTAATATTTTATTTGTCGTAAATAATTATTTTTCGGATTTTTATTACGAACAGAAAATTTGAAAAAATTCCGCTCGTTCGTTAAATCCGTGTTTAAGTATCTATTAAAAATTTACGAACGAGTTCTCAGTTATGTATTTTTTAAGATCGTAAAAAATTTATTATTTTTTATTTAGGAATGTCGTATCTTTTGTTCCATTGTCCTTGAAGCGGGACTCGCGAATTTAAAGTGCACATTTATTAATGCTTTTAAAGCTAAAGTAAAAAAAGGTGTGAACGGAAAAATTAAAATAGTTCGGAAGTTGACAATCCGTAAGCCTCGGTTTTTCGTTTTTTAAATTAAATAAAAAGTATGTGTGTGCCAAAAATTTCTAATAGTGAAAAGGGGGAGGGGACTAATATTGTCAAATGGAAAAAGTAACTAGGAAGTATATCAAATCCTTTTACTTCCCATTTTAGTCATAAAACAACACACTTTTTTTTTTTCTCTCCCTCCTCTCCCTTTTTATTCGGACGGAACCACACCACCACCGGAAAACAAAACTTTTTCCGGTCACCGGAGAAATCCGCCGTGTCACCGGCAAAAAAAAAGGTCACATTGCACAATTAATCAAAACCTATATTTTTCTGAATCTTTTCATTTTTAACATT
This sequence comes from Tanacetum coccineum, assembly GCA_026074375.1. Taxonomy (NCBI): domain Eukaryota; kingdom Viridiplantae; phylum Streptophyta; class Magnoliopsida; order Asterales; family Asteraceae; genus Tanacetum; species Tanacetum coccineum. The sequence continues at coordinate 1,519 of BQNB010100029.1, read as the reverse complement.
ATACAATAAAAATTGACAGAATGGGGTATTTTTCAAAGTTAGGAGTTCCATGTTAGGTTTCAAAGTTTCATTTCGATTGAAGAAGTGGGTTTATTTGAACTAGATGAAGTGTTTTTAAAAAAAGGTGTTGTGTTTAGATTGGAAAAATTGTTGGGTTCGTTGTTGTTGTTTTGCCGTGAGTACGAAGCCATAAGGGAAACGATTTCGATTGTTGATTTAACTTATTATAGCATTGTGAGCATTCTTTTATATTTTTGTTTCGTTTGTTTCGTTCATTTGAATGATTTTAATTTTGCATGTGATGAAATCCGATTGGGTATTGCGCTAGACTAGATTAAAAAAGGATAGTGGAAGATGTTAATTAGGCTAAAAAATTAAATGGGTATTTTTGTTGGTTGTGAAAGTAAAAAAATGGTAAGTTTGATGGACAGTTTTGGAATATGTTAAAAATTCGTATGCAGAAATTTTTTTTTATTCCCCCCCTGGTTACACGCACATAAAACGTGGTTCAAATTTTTTTATATAAAAACTGATTTTTTTGATGTATGAAATATGATAGAGTTTCGTTATAATTAGTTTCGAAAAAATTATAAAAACTGATTTTTGATGTTAAAATATGATAGAGTTCGTCATAATGTACGTTTTAGTAATTCGAACGTCCCGTACTCCTAATAACGAAGAAGTTACAGCGAAAACAAGATTTGAAAACTTAAAAGTGTTTCCAACAGCTCTTTCAAAATGGTAGTTTCTGTCCAGATTTTTAAACGAGCGTTTTGAGCACTTTCGAATCCGTTTTAGCCTTCTGGCAAAACATGAAAGTTGTCCGAAAGGACGTTTTACATAAAACCTCTTCTTGGTCAAAGTCATGAAAATGCGATATAGCGGGTCAAACCCGATGGTCAAACTGCTGCGTTTTTATTAAAAATGTCAAAGTTACACTAGGGGCATTTTGGTCATTTTTTGTCGAGATTCAGGTCTCGACTAAAACTAAAACGTTGTCCGAAATATCGTTTCGCATAAAATTTCTTGTTTGTCCGAATCGTGAAAACGTGATATAACGGGTTATTTGGAGCGGGTCTCACTTAATTAATAAATATGTATAAAAAGTCAAAGTCAAACAAAGTCTAGCGTTGACTTTTGAAAGTCAACGGGTTAATACTAAACTTGTCGGGGATAATAAAAGTAATTTAACGTTATTACTACTACGAGTGAGATATTTCAAACTTAAACGATTGATACGAATGAAGTAGATTCTAAAAATAGAAACTTTAGTAATAATCGAAAAATAATATCGATATGAGTAGTTGGTAACCACATTGTCGGTCGAGGGTTCGACGAGATAACTAAATATTATCACAAATATATTTTGATAACGAGACTTACTAATTATGGTAACTTTCCAAAAATAATAACTTTCTAAAAACAGAAAGTTATCAAAATTATAAAGTTTTCAATTAAAGCCACACAAGATAAAACGTGAGGAATAATTATAACTCAATGAAGTGGGGTTTTGGGATTT
>BQNB010100028.1:1692-22498 GCA_026074375.1 Tanacetum coccineum | reverse complement strand
TTTAAAAGCTTATTTAGTCCTCTGATTTTGATCTGTAATTTAGCACTTTGTCTTTTCATAAATTTCTAAAAAACCAAAAAAATTAGCTTTTTCAATAAGCCTTTTAATAGCCTAATTGAGTTTCAAATTCCCTTTCAAAAGCATTTTTAAGTAGATAGTAGGTCTAGGTTTAAGCTTCTATAAGCCATTTTGTCTAAAGTTCTAATTTGCTAGTTTAAACTTAAGCTCAAAGTTTGCCTAGGGGTTGTATGGTTTAAAGCTTTCATAAGAGCTTATTGAGATGTTTCTGCTTATGGATTCTATTTTAGTGCTTATTTCTGTCATTTTAAGCTTATTAGGGTAGGATTGGGTAGGAAATTTAGCTTATAGCTCTTTGTCATAGCTTATTTAGTTTTGTAGCTTAAAAAGTTTTCTATAAGACTAAAAATAAAGTTAAGTAGTATCTGTCATATTTTAAGCTGTTTCACAGCTTATTTAGGGCTTTTCATAAAAAATTTCTTTTATTAAAAGTGTTTATTTTCATCTTTTCTACAACTTTGCTTTTATAAGTTTTCAAAAATAAAAAAAAGGGAAGGTGGAAATCGGGGGTGAGCAAGGCTATAACCCCCGACCTCAACACCCTCAACCTTTATAGCAACACAACACACACTAACTACCAACGTGCCCTGGGGTCTTTTTCATTCTAAGTTTACAAAATTTAATACTTGTAAAAGTTTTTCCTATTTAGCTTATAAGCTATTTTAAGCTTATTACACAGCTTATTCGATAAGTTGTGTAACCAAGCTTATTTTTCCTAGGTCCGTATTAGTTCAAGCTATTTTCTATAATTTTTTTTAAATTTTTATAATTAGTTTAGTATTCTTAAACATTTATTTTTATTAAAAACTTTAAAAAAACATAAAAAATAGAAAAATAATCAAAAAAATATAATTCTTTTTTAGAAAAAAAAAATTATCGTAAAGTTTCTAGGAAAATTAGTTTTGCTTTCATAGGGTTTAATTTGCAAAATTTCATTTTTTAAAGAACGGGATTCGTTTCCGTTTACATTTTTCGTGTTTTTAAGCTCATTTCAACTCCGTTTTTGTTCTAGTTTTCTTTAAACTTACTTTTTAGTCAATTAAAGTCTATTTAAAAAGGAAAAATTCATTTTAGGTTTAAATTTGGAAATTTAGGGTTTTTAACTGCCGTTTAGGGTTCCTGTTTTGCGTTTTTAATTAAAGTTTAATTTCTTGTAATTTGTTTTCGTGCTTAATTGTTATCATTTGCTTATTTTAATTTGTATAAGTAGATAATCAAATCAATCTTGGTTACCAATTCAAATCATTGTCAGAACAACAAACGTGGTCTCAATTTCATAAATCGTTAGAGAATAACGACCCGGGAATCACACTTCCCGGTTAATGTACGTATTATAATATATATATATTTGTGAAGATTTTCTTTACTACCTTTGTCCTCAAGGGTAGTTTGGTAATTTTATATCATATTATATTTTATAATTACGTGTGTTGATTTACTAGCAATCAATTTTTGGCGCCGCTACCGGGGATTTGTGATTAAGATTCATTCGTTTGCGTTTGTTGATCGTAATTATAAAACAAAGCATATTTCTCACCCCAAAACTTTTAAATCATAGAAATTATAAAAAAAAACGTGGGTTGGTCTATGAACTCACAACCTCGAGAAAACTGATCAACAAAAATATATCAGATGCGTGAAAAACGTCACGTAAGTGTCCGAGTGCAACCTAATTGATTATAGGCCGCTCGTATGAGTCTATTGTATTTAACATAACTAATACCGTATATATAATTCTATATAGCTACATCACCATCTAATTGTATTCAAGAAATAATATTTAGAATGTTAAATTGTTATAAAATATTACACTGAGTAAAATAGACTTTAACTTTCTCGTTTTTAAGTCTGTTTTGAACGTTCTTTATATCCATGCTCTCGTATTTAAAAGATATATCAAAAAATTACATTATAATATTTTTAACCCTCTGGTGAACAGTGATTTTTACTGTTCATAACTTTATAAAATTATTTTTATAAATTTAATTGTCATAATCTCGTAAAAGTCATATCTTATTCGTTTAACTCTGATTTTTGTGATTCTTTCGAGCACGTCTTCGTAATTAAAATTTTTATCTATTGAAAATATTTTCCAAAAAGTTTTTGAGATGAATAGTACTTTATTTTTATAAAATTATTTTTATAAAAGTATTTATAATTGTAAACGTGAAAAATACATTATTCTTCTTGTTATTGATCAAATATTATGAATCTCTTATGTTTTAGAATCCTTAAAAATATATACCTTTCTGTGAAAAATAAGTATTTATTTCTTATCAGATGTCGAAATTTAATAAGTTTTTATAAAATTTTCTTTTATAAATGTAATTTATTAATCGTAAAATGTTGAAAATGACGTATCATCTTCGTAATAGCTCGAATGTTCGAGTTCTCTATATGCTACAGATCGTAATCGACAGTTAGTTTATTTTATAAAAATTGTAAAATTAAATACCCTTATTTTTCTTATTACAAACATAATGTTTGGATTATTTTGGTTAAAATGTGTTTAAAATTTGATTTTATTAGTTTTTAGTTTAGTTAACATTTGGTTACAAAGTCCTCTACAACACTTCTTATTACTAGTTACATTATACTTTAGGTCATCTAAGGTCTATAAATTTTCCAAGAACATATCAAGTGCTCAATTTTTTTTTTTATCCTTAAACTTACATAATAGTAATCTTTTAAACAATTATTTTATATATACTTTTATAAATTGATTCATACTTGTATAATGTTTATACTTTCATTACCACACGTTCTTAACATCAATATAGCATATGACAAAGTATATCAAAACATGATCAAGTGTAAAAATCCATTTTACATGTTAATTATGATATCATAGGATGGTGATTTACTATATTAACATGATATACACTTAAATCAACAAATGTAAGAGTGTAAGGTTTTCAGATGACCTTAAGATTAAAATTGTTGATGAGACGTAACATGTTCTAAACCCTAGTTTCGATTCAAAACCCTAGCTTCCTGACTTATAACCCTAACTTCCAATGAAACCCTAATATTGATCCTTTCTTGAACATTTTAACGCTTGTAAATGCTAATCAAACTTCAATTACACCTTGTAATGTCTTTGGTATATGCTAGAATACTTGTATCTTGCTAGTAAATTTAGTATGGATTATTTAGTGAGGTTGTTTTAAGCAGCGGGTATAAGGAGAGAGCCAAGGAGAGTGTTTTTGTGTTTGATTTTGCTTAAGAAATGCATGTGTGTTCTACTACTAGTCTTGCACTCTTTATATACTACAAGACTTAGTCCTAGATATCATTTAGAAAGACCACAACATAAGGAGACTAGGGATAGGCCTATGGGGGGGATTTTAAGGAAGAAAAATTATCAAAACTAGTCATGCATGGTGTTTTAATGAGCCCTAGTTGTTACTGATTTAGTGGTGTGATTTGTCGTGAGCTCTATGTCCCCTTGGGACTACATTTCTATCTAAAAATTAGGGGGGGAGGTGGCTAGGAAAGTATTAGATATTTTAAGGTAATATCTTGTGTTACTTAAAGTTGTAAGTCATATATATTAAGTATAGATATATAAACTCTGTTAATGGTGTATGTTCTAAGTTGAGTTTATTTTATGGTATAATTCGCACACAACATGGTAAAATAGGTGAAGTTTTACAATAATTTTCAGGTATTGGGTATACACTAATGAGTATTTGTTGAAGGTAGATTAGTTTTGGTAGTTCCGTGAAACGGCCACCTAAACGTATTTTATCGCGAACGTAAACACTTTACATAACCAATAACAAAATAAAATATGCCAAATGTTCATTAATTATCATCTAAAATAATTATCCAACACTTGCTTGACGCAAACCTTTAATTGTTTGATGCCCGTTTACGTTGAATGACAATTTTTAGTTTACGCGATTTAACTTAACGATTTAAAATTAAAAGCAAACGCGTACGAGACTAAAATAAAAAGTGAATTAAATGACGTCGTAAAATGACCTAAAAACATGGGGTGTTATATTCTTCCCCCGTTAAATGAGCCTTGTCCTCAAGGCTTAAGACCCGACACTTGACGACGGTGCGGTTTTTGTAAAGAGGTGTGGATACTTCTTCCGGAATTGATCTTCACGTTCCCATGTGAACTCATGACCCCTCCTAGAGTTTCATCAAACCTTAACAATTGGGATACGGCTTTGTTTCAATCGTTTAACTTTACGATCTATGATTTCTACTGGTTCCTCGACAAAATGAAGCTTGTCATCAATATGGAGTCCATCTAACGAAACGGATAATGGTTCGTCGGCATAGCACTTCTTTAAGTTGGATACATAAAATGTATTGTGAACCCTGTTTAGCTCTTGAGGAAGCTCAAGCTTGTAAGCAACGACACTAACCTTTTCCAACACCTTGAATGGTCCAACATACCTGGGGTTTAACTTCCCCCGTTTGCCAAAACGTATGACCCCTTTCCAAGGCGAAACCTTAAGCATAACTCTGTCTCCAACTTGAAATTCCATCGGCTTACACTTTAATCATCAGAAGTAAACCTCTTTGTGGATAACGAGTGTATTTATAATTCTTTTGCATTGATCTGAAAGACCTTCTTCGGTTGTCTCTTGAACTTTTTAAGACCGACGTGAGTTGTGTTGACTTCTCCGCCATCGGTCTAACAAACAGAAGTGAAGACCGCTTTTGACCGTTTTAAAGTGCTTTAAATGGTGGCAGCCTTGATACTCACCCGATAACTTTGTTATATGAAACTCGACATTGGTAAATGGTTAACCCAACCCTTTCCAAAGTCGATCACACAAGCATGCAACATATCCTTGAGAGTTTGAATAGTCCTCTCGCTTTGTCCGTCATTTTGCGGATGATATACAATACTCATATCCAAATTCGTACCCAATGCCTTCTGAAGTGACCTCTAAAAATTTGATGCGAACCTAGGGTCGCGATCACAAATGATTGAGACAGGTATCCCAGCCTGTGACTACCCTCTTTCAGGTATAATCTTGCCAATCTTTCCATGGAATCTGTTTCCCTTATTGGTACGAAGATTGTTTATTTAGTAAGTCCATCAACAATCACCCAAATGGTATCATAACCTTGTGACGAATTAGGAAGCTTCATGATAAAATCCATTGTGATATTATCCCACTTCCATTGAGGTATCTCAGGTTGCACCAACAAAACCGATGGCCTTTATTGTTTAGCCTTGACCTTATCAAAAGTAAAGCATTTGCTAACACAGGTGGCGATGTCAGGTTTATATTGGTTTTTAGGCCACCAATTAGCTTCTTCATGTCCTGATTCATCATATGTCAGAACCCGGATTGGATAAACGTATTTTGACTTGTGGGACTTGTGCATGATCACATTCCTCAGATGCCAGAACAGGTGTAACAACTCCTCTCCATTTTCAGCCATTAGAGTTCTGTTGGCGCGGGGTTCCAACTTTTCCTTTGGTATATCCTTCCTGGTCATACCTCCTACGTCTTCCTTTTTGAGTTCTTTGGTTTTTGTGCTTCTATTTGAGCTTCCAAAATTTGTTTGGGGAGATTCAAACCAATAGTCATGACTAAGGCTCAAACCCGTAATGGTTATTCCTGTTTCTTTAAGGCTTTAAAGGCATCGGCTACTACGTTTGCTTCCCGGGTGGTAACGTATTTATTTGTTAGTAATCGCTGAGTTAACTCTATCCAAAGACGTTTGCTCATGTTCAGTTCCTATTTTGATCAAGAATGTTTTTAAAACTCTTGTGTTCTGGTGAAACTACAGTACACTATGGTTTTTTTTATTTCCCTGTACAAATTTGTGTCTCTAAATTTTTAGAGCAAACACTACTGCCCCAAGTTCCAAATCATGCGTCGTATAATTCTTCTCATGAATTTTCAATTGGCATGATGCATAAGCAATCACCTTTTCTCTTTTCATTAAAACAACGCCCAAACCTTTGATCGAAGCATCGCAATATACGATAAAATCTTTGCTTCCTTCGGGTAAAGCCAGAATTGGTGCACAACACAACTTCTGCTTAATTAGTTGAAACGCTGCTTCTGCCTTGTCACCCCAATCAAAATTAACTCCTTCTGAGTAAGCTTGGTCATTGACTTGGCTATCTGTCGAAAATTCCTTCATTGAATCTTTAGTAATACCCAGAAAGACCTAAAAATTAACAAATCTTCATTGGTGTTTTAGGAGATGCCCAATATTTTATGGATTCTATCTTGGTGGGATCCACATGAATGTCTTGACTTATCAATTCACGTGGGCATAACGAATAATCTGTACTATGGCGGAATCTAAAACTGTACATTTAGAGAATTTTAGCGTACCAACTCTTCGTTATTAAGTAATTTAGAATTGCCTTAAGATGTTCTTCATGTTTACTTTCTTGTTCCTTGAATAAAATAAGGATATCGTCAATAAAGACAATCACAAACTTATCCAAATATGGCTTGCACACGCGGTTCATGAGATCCATAAATACTACCGGTGCGTTCGTCAAACCAAATGGCATAACATGGAATTCGTAATGACAATATCGAGTATCTGAATACCGTTATTCGGAATATATTTTCTCGTCACACGAAGTTGGTTGATAACACTGATCGTATTTTATCTTTAGAATAAAGCGGTGGATCCTATAGGTGATAAAATAAATCGTCAATCCTTAGGAGTGGATAACGATTCTTCACCGTTAGCTTGTTTAGTTCTCGGTAGTCGATGCAAATTCAAAACAATCCATCCTTCTTCTTGACAAACAAGACCGGAGCACCCCAAGGTGAGAAACTGGGTCTTATGAAGCCTTTATTAGAAAGTTCTTAGAGTTGGTCTGACAATTCCTTATTTTCATGATGGAGACTAATCTATAGGTGTCGTGTGCTACATGTGCAACACCATGGTATCAAGTCGATCTAAAATTTCATTTAGGCGTGTCGGTGGGAGAATGTAAGATCCCGGCAACAATGTCCTCGTATATCTACTTTAAGAAAATCTCTTACATAGGTTATTCATCAAGTCGCTTCCCCTTCGACTTGTCTTCAGTCTTCTTTGTAGTAACATGTGCCAAAAATACAGGACATCCTTTCAGCAAATATTTTTAGGTTTTAGTGCATGAGATTGTGTGTTCAAACGAGTCTCGTTTCCCCAGTGGCTTCCGTCACCATGAACAATCAACGTTTAATTTACACATGGTATATGACGATTTTCTAGGCACATACAATGACTGCTTTGGTACTTTGCTACCATCCATACAATATTTGGCCGTCGAAACTACTAGTTTTACGGGCATTAGGGTTGATAGTGAATGTCATGATTTATGAGTTTAATGTACAACCCCGAATGATAGTATTCAACCCACTTATTCTCCCGTCAGCTAGTTCAACATCATAATAATGATCTAAGGTAGTTGGTGTGATATCAATTTAGGATCTAAATATAGTAGACACGAAACTCCTATCGGCACCAGTATCAAATAGATTAGAATAGAAGCATAGCGGTAGTTTAGAAGGAAGTACCCGTATATCGAGTTGGTCCGTAGTCTGGGTTTGTACCTGAATGGTTCTATCGCAAACTCTTTTGTGGAGGCATTTGCCATTCCTAACTGGGTCCCCCGCCCCCGCAACACCCCCTCACCTCCCCCCGCCCCCCTCCCCTCTATGTTCTTCTGGAGTTGTGGACACTCCGTCTTTGAAAGTCATGTGGGTTCGACTAGTGCCGCACTCAAAGCAAGTAGGGCTTTTTAGACTCTGCTACTAGTGCGCCTGGTGGTTGTGTTATTGTGCAGGTAGGAGTTAGGCATTATGCGCTAAGTTGGTTTAGTAACTTGCCTACAGAATGTCTCAACGGAGCCAGGTGACATGGCCGCAACTTCTGTTTTGCACTTATGTAGGCACTTTATGAGCAGTCACCTGAGCCGTCACGATGGGTGGATTGTTCGCAGTAATTTTCGAGTCGACTGAGGTTTGTAGATTGTCACTCGTGAAAGGTTTCCTTCTCACCAAGACCTACGCTTAGTGGTTGGCTCTATTAGCTACTAGTGGTTCTGTTCTTGGGGGTGTATTGTTTTGTGTGTTGTGGTTCTGTATTGTATCTTAGAAGTGTCATTCAAAACGTATTCTATTGTTTTCAGCTGTATGGTTCAGCAAAGGTTTGTTTGATCTTTGACTGGTGCGCCATGATCTGCTGTGCCAAAGGTGTGCATAGATTTTCGTTGCATCCGTTGGCTGGAAGGTGGTTGGTTCGGGAGTGGGCGGGGGTGTGTGTTGGGAACTTGATGCATGATTAGCAGCTTTCGTCGGAAGGTCCTGTTGCTCAAAACGACTGAATACATACTTCTCGGATTTCTTGTGTGCGCCGGAGACACTCTGTCTACTGGAAGAGTAAATACAGGTCTCGTACTGCTGACATCCAAATGCAAATGCAGCTAATCGCTTTGAAAGATGCGTTGTTGTGTGGGCATTACTGAACGTCGGTATCTTTAACCTTTCAAATTCCACATGTCGGTTAACAGCTCGTGCTAGGAGATTGTGGTCTGTGGAGTTAGAGACTGGCGCCCTTTTAGGCTGAGATACTGTTTGTCGAGAGAGGAGTCTCTTGTTATCAAATTGGACATAGCTGCACATCATGGATGTGATGGGTGTGGCGCCGGCTAGGATTGTAGACACTGGGGACCCCGTAAGTTGGGTCTGTGTGTTTCCTACCCACATTAGTAGCACTGTGGCCAAGAGAGTACAAGTGGAAAACTTGATTGTTTTCTCCGGCTCAGCAGACAAGTTATTAGCTGTATAGAGACAAGATAGCACGGTTTCTATTATTTTTCAGAGAATAGTCCCTTGAATCGATAGAATTAGAGCATACTCCTTAAGTCCCCGCTTAAATAAATATAGGGAGTGAAATGTCGCGCATTTCATGAAAGTTGGTGAAGGGGTGTGCGCTATGACAGCTGTCTTGAGAGAATATAAGAGGGTGAGATCTGGATGTAGTGCAGGCGCGCTCGCGCCTTGGATTGTTAATGTTGCGCAGGTGAGATCTGATCGCGTTGTAGCGATTGGCTCGCTCCGTGGAGATATGCGTTATTGGTGTGGTGTCGTTTTGTCATTTTGTTTCTTTTATAAGAGACATCACATTGGGTGGTCGTGATCGCATCGTATGGTGCGTATGAGCAAATCTCGCGCGGCTGGGAGAGAGTCTATGGAGTTAGTAGTTGGGGGTGGTGGATTAGTTGAGGCGAGGGAGTGTGTGGGGGTGGGGTGGTTTCTTTGATGTCTGGGTAGGTTTTCCTTGGAAATGGCTATTTCAATTTGTTAGAGAATAGAGAGAGTTTTACTAAGAAATATATAACCGCGTAGAGGATTTTGCAGGTAGACGACTAGACTACTTATAGGAACCTTGCCGAGCGATGATTCTGAGACTTAGATGTGTCCCGCACAAGTAAATAGGCAGGTTTGACAGAGGTGGTGAGTACAATTAGGGTACATGTGGATAATTGGTTATGACTTTGATTGATGGTGCGTTGACAGATTAAATGTGACTTTGGTGTATGTGCGGATTGAAGTTATTGTTGGGAACGTTATGTGGTATTGCTCGATAGTGTAGGAATTCAAATCGGCACAATGGATGTGGACGCGCGGTTGGTTGGGGGTGGTTAGCGGAAAAGACGTATGGAGTGTGTGAGAGTTGCTCGCTCGCGGGGGTAGACGCAGGAGCTGAGAGAGGAGTAGAGGAGTGAGAAGGGAACGGCTGAGTTGAGGGGGGGTGGAGTCGTGACTACTGAGCTCTTAAGAGGTATTGCGCTGAGTGTACTATCTAGTAGGTTAGGCTCTTAGACTTGTATGAGCGAGTGCGATGGAGTGGTGTGTTGTGAGATCACGTTGAGCAGTGGTTCTCTGATTCTGGCTGTCGTTGTTTAGTGTCCCAGGGTCGTTTTTGAGTTGTGGTGTGCTCGAATGTTGTCTTTAGCAGACAGTTGAGTCTAGTTGCGCGCGAGTCTGCGCGGAGCGTATGGTTGAATTTTGTTTGGTTGTGTGGCCGTTAGTGCGATGGGTTTGCTACCAGCAAGATAGTAGCTCGTGGGGGTGGAGGAGATATTCGCGAGTCTTGTAGTGGTTTGGGGGCTATAGGGAAACGTCGACTCATGTGAAGTCGCCTTATAGTCTGCTGGCTCGGTGGAACTCTCAGCGATCATGCTGTATCGCACTTTTGGCACATTGTCGCGGCGAGTGTATCCCGAAAGGCCTCTAGCGAAGGCAAGCATAAATTAGTGGGCCTCACGCTCAGTGTCTCACGATTAGAATGGTCTATGTGGTGGAGGGTGTGGGTGTGCTCGGCATGGGTTATAAGTCGCGTATCTTCATAGTTAGCGCTGTAGCTGAGAGTGAAAGGGTGGCTGGTGATCTCGTCCGTCTCCTCTCGATTCGGAGTAGTTCGATGGTATTTTCATGGCGTGGTGGGGCATCTGTCAGAAAGGTCGCATCACCGACTAGACTCCTGTCGTTGACGTGTCGAGTATCCTGCTTTTTACAGTAAGTGACAAAAAGGTGTGTCTATCTAGCTCTTTTATGACCCAATCTGCCACATTTAGCCATCTTGGTTTCTCTCTTTTGCTTCGCATGAGATTGTTATTTGGAAATAATCGAAGTGTCCACAAATAGAGTTGTTAGTTAAAGGGCCCTGCTAGATGTAACCTATCTCCCTATCGCCAGAAGTGACGCGGAATTCGTCATCTTGTAGTGCCGAGTGATAAAAGACTTTCATTAATTCACGTCTAAGACGTGTGTAGTAAGTACTGTCTGGTGTTAGTAAACGTATGGTGAGGAGCTATTATGAGGCCTCTCCCCAGATCTGAGTATTATCTGGGACACAGGAGCAATTAGCACAAAGACCTTCTGCGCTTGTTCGTATGGTGAGTTGTTTATTGGCACGTATATTGTAGAGACGTGATGAGTGAATGTACCATCGAGTAACATGGGATGTTCTGTGCGCGTCTACAGTCAGTAGGAGGGGTGTAGAGAAGTAAGTTATGCGCGTGATGATGGATGTAGGTATGGGGTGATGGGTGATAGAGAAAGTGGTGGTGTTCCCTGATGTAGGGGTTGTCTCTAATCGATCGTAGGAGAGGTGCTAAGATATATAGGGTGGATGGTGCAAGGCAAACCTTCTCAGACCTAGTGGCCATAGATTGGCTGCCTGGTTATGGAGAAGTCTAATAGATTATGTGGGTAAGTTGTAAAGGAGTGGATAGTGGATGGGAGTAGATATATTGGTGAAATGGGCTCTCAAGTCGGATTCAGTAATGCTTGCTATGTAGCGCTAATGAGTTTGAGTGGATCTAGCGGAGAGTAGTGTAATAGAGGTGACATAGGTAATGGTGATGGATAGCGAGTATTTGGTAGGGAATGGATGTGAGGTCGGGGAGTTTGTGGTGTAAGTGAGATGAGTAGTGATTGTATGTGTGTTATAGTGGTAATGGTATAATTGTAAAGGCGCGGGGCAACACTGCAGCAATCAGTTGGCATCAGAGGTAGGAGGTTGTGATTGGTGATTGGCCAGTAGGAGAGGGTAGGGTTTCGGTATATTGGTTCATACGGGGAGGTTGCATGTACCCCTCGGTTGGTACGCTCCAGGTCTGGGGTTGGTGGGACAGATTGGCCTCGGGCCAGAGCTTAGGATGCTGCTCATCTTCGTCCTCTTCATACTAGTCAATCAGTAGATCTTTCGGAAAGACTCGCTCGTCTTGTCATTGCTTTCCATGCGTCTGTCTGTTAGTGGTGTAGATCAGCTAGGGATCATCCTCTTCCGGTATCTTTCGTCCTTCGGATCAGACTCAGTAATAGTTAGGACTGATTGGAATCTAGCTAACCGAAATGTGGGTGAGACGCCTTTGACAGAGCGGGTGGGTGTCCTCAGCTGGATGCACATCTTAGTCCTCAAAGGTGGCCTTAAACTAATCCTGTCAAAGGATGTACATATTGGGTTTCCTATAATAGGTGAAAACTGGTGCGGGTGTGTGCTCAGGTGAAGTTCTTCGGTCCTCTAGACATTAAGTGTCACGGAGGATTGGGTCTGGGTGCGTATCTCTGGGTATCTGTTCAGATGGATCGTGGAGAGAAGTCAGTGAAGAACTCTTCGGGAGTAGCAATGTGGCTGACAGTATTCCTCTCGAATGGACTAGGATGACCTCCGGTTGAATGTGACCATGGAATCCTCTGTAATCGACCTGACATAAAATAATGAAAATCAAAGTAGGCTGGTTGTAGTTCTTAGTACAGTAATTAATGTTAGTACATAATTTATTCGTAATATACGTAGTAGCTAATATATTATAAAAGACGGGGGTTACTGATCAAAGTAGTGAGATGAATGCGTCATTTGTGTGTAATCAACTCAAAGTGCAAACAAACTTGTGAATATGTATGTCTGTGGGAAATCTTCGTATTGAATGGACTGTTTGAAGAATGGTTTTAGTTCGCAGAAGTGAAAGAATCATTTGGACTGGTTTCCATCAAATCCATTAGGCTTATAGAAACCATTGACTGTATATCACCTCAAATTGGGTTCGCAGCGGCATATGGCGTCTGAGAGGTGTTACTTCATAGATTATTAGCAATAATAGTGGATTGATGTAATTAAATTTATTATACCTATAGGTATAGTAGTATGTATTATATATATTATGATATATATATTGTGGTGGGGTCTGTATATTATATGAGAGTTAGGTATCTATATATATGTATTATAGGTATATATTGTGAGAGGCTTTGATTTTATGTGATGGGTATTAGTGGTTATAGAGGAGACGACGCTATTTAAGGAATGTTCGTTTAAAATGAGTACATTGGGAGTGATTAGAACGCTATAATTGTTTTATGTGTACAAAAGCTTCTCGATGAAGGAGTCGATCTGTCAGCGTTGGGTGTCGTTGTGGTTTAAATACAATGAATTCTAGCACATAACAATGTATTTTCCCTCAAAATGTTAATGCAATCAATCTATTAATGCACCATGATTTCCAAAATATAACCACCATGTACTCCCTGTTTGCCTTGGCACCTCATTGAACCTTTCCGTAAGTAAATGACATGCTTTAAAAAATGTTCAACAATAATGTTGGTGGGAATTCATTTAGGTTTGCAATTATGTTTAATGAGGATGTAAGTTGTTGGTCCACAAGATTTGTTTCCATGAGTGTATGATATGCAACTAAATGAAAAACATCACAGGTACATGTATTGATATTCATTCGGGCGCTTGTGGTAACGTTGCTAGTCGCGAGTGATATAGCTGAGAGAATTGTCTAGCAATAAATGTATATTGCGCGCGACGTATAGATAAATTAGCCGAGACATTGCGTGATCGTTGTTTAACTCCGCACAATCCCAAATCTGACGATGGGTTTGATAGAGTGTCAGTTGTATGGCAACCGGCACAGACTGTGAGAATTGAGCTCACTCTACAACAGGGATGCCATATCCTAATCTTGTGATCTAGTTGTATAGTAACAGTTCGTAGCGCTCTAATAGGGAGCGGTGCCATAATGTATTACATAAGAGATATCCGCTCTTAAAAATACAATAAAATATGTTAGACAATTTAACGCATAGAAAATATTGCGCAAAGTTTGCTCGTTTGTTGTGTATATTCATTTCAGGACCTCATGAAAGTGACGGAAAATTGATCCTAAGACTCGTATTGCAAAGAAATCCAATTAAATGTGCTAACGATCTTTACAAGAGACTCTAGTGAGAATCCAATGTATGAATTAGATGAGCGAAAGGGCAAAAGATGCGGGCATCAATTCTTTTTTGTGCGGTCGTCACTCTGTTCAAAAACGAGGTGGGTGTAGAAAAATAATGCCATTTTATGTTAAACACTGAAGTGCTTGTGTGCGCACAATTTTGAAGAAGTGCGACGCCGTTTCTCGATGTGATCACTTCACACATAGAGAATTCTTTTATGGGTCGCCATTTTTAGATAACGAAAAGGTCTGTGGCTTGCCCTAGGGCTCTCCAATTGATGATGAGATTTAAGCTAGAAAAGTTATGAGGACGAAATTTGCCTCCTCAAATATATCCATTGTTGAATATTCTTTCTTCTTATCTGGTTTCACCTATAATCCCTAGTTGAGGGAATTGTTTCTGTGAGGGTCAGATTGTTGAAGAATACAAACTAGTTTTCAGTGTACATTTATGTGTAGGTTCAGTGTAATAGCGACATAGTGGCAAATTTAATTCTTAGTATGGTGGGTGTTTGGAGTTGATTTTTGTTGTTACTATAGTTGAGAGTTGCGAAGTGTTGTAATTCTCTGTCTCTCTAAGTAATAGCCTTGTAAGCATTGATGGAGCATTATTTGCTTACTGTTTGATTTAGTATGAAACCTGTTTCTATGTTTGTCTTTATTCATGACTTTTGAGTTGCATATGATTACGATCTGGTCTTTATTCTACAAGTGTTGTTCTTATCAATGTGGAGTAGATTAACATGTTTGGTTGGGGAATATATGGGTGATATGGATTAAACTTGGATGAACTGTTAATTTTGAAAATTTCTAAATATAAGCTTGATGTTTTTATACCCGGATTCTTTAATAGTCATTTGATCATACATTACTACGTCCGGATATTAGGACGAAAGATGTGGACTTTACTGATTGATTTTCCAAGTTGTTTGTTCATGAAGACTCGATTTTATGCATTGTTGATGGACTTGGCTAACGAGTTTGATTATTACTCGAGCATAAACAAAAAGGCTTTAATGATTAACCCATTAGTCTAACGAACTTGGTTAAGAAAGTTTATATTTATTATTTCCTAACTTGAATTAAACTTAAAGCATTTTTATAATCAAAAGTAAAGGCCGAAAGGATTTCAGATTATAAAAAGTAGACGGTCTTTTAAGTAAACTAACCGTTTCTTTAATCGATTATACTTAAATTCATGAACCAATTATTTATCCAAGTTTATCCATCTCCACTCTTGCTTCCCAACCAAACATTCCTTTATATCTTGAATTTTATATTATTTATCTTTATACTTCCATGACAGTCTATAAGATAAATCCCTTTTCGTAATAATTATCGAGTTTTTTAAGATATACCCCAATCCCCGTGGATCGACGCTGACATTACCTATAGGCTATACTCTACTATGTACAAGGTATACTTCCCGAGTGTTGTGTTTTTAGTAAAAATCGGTATTTCTAGTTATTGTAAATTTAAAGCTTTTGAACCACATCAAAGTTTTTGGTGATGTCGCCGAGGATTGTTTTTTATCATTGAAATTAGTCATTAATTAATTTTACAACCAAAAAATTTTTCAAAACTCGGACTGTACAGTTTTCTGCCAAACTGACCAAATTTTCTTCAGAAAGTGCGCCGCACAAAGCATTTGTGCACCGATTTTTTTGCAAAATTCAGAAAGTACGCCGTACTTATACTAAGTACGCCGCACTTTTTGCCCCTTTTACAAAACAGAATCAGTTTTAAGAGAGAAAAACACCAAACCCCCAAAAACCATAAACTGTAATTTGACATTTTAGAAATGTGGATTATTATTCCTTGTGTTCATAATTGTCAACATCTTGTATTATAGCATATTATGCATTAAAATGAAAAAAATCAAAAGAAACTATTTTATGCATTACTTGTTTAAATTCCATAATATCTATGTTTGTTTATTAGTTGCTAGTTGTAGACTTTATTTGAGTTTTGATCTACATGCCAAATAAAATTAGAAAATGAAATATTTTTGAAAGAGTTAAGAAAATTATAAAAACATATGATGATAAATAGTTTTAAAAAACCTATACATTGCCATGTTTTCAATAGATATTACGGAAATATAAAAAAATAAGAAAATAAAAAATAATAAAATTTTCAAAATTATAAAAGCTTAAAAATCATAAAGTACGCCGCATACTTTTGAAGTGCGTCTCACTTTCCTGCTTGAAATCAAAACTCGAATGATTATATTCTCTGTTTTTGAGAAATAATTTGTTGTGCATGAAATTTTTATCTGTTTATTACATAATTTTGTAAGTGTAGAAAAAGCTATTGTAATTTGTTTTAACTAACCATCTAATAGTTTGGTTTTAATATTGTCTATTTTCTATAAGAATTATTGGACCCGCAAAATTCAAGTCTCAAAAAGAAATGTGCTTAGAGATAATGTGATTGACGATATCAGTGACAAAAATTGATGGATCAGAGATTGGATGTGTCTTTGGAATATCAAGACACGGGTCTAGGTGTTAAAGGAAAGGAAAGTCATGACCGATTTCAGTTTCTACAGGATAGAAACGGATGAGATTAGTGAGTGGTACATTGCACCATGCTTCGTGAATGGTTTAGAAGCATATGATGATGAAGTTAACTTAGCATTTGATGAGAAATTAATATCGAATGAATCTTGCGGTTTTAGTTGTGTTTGGGACTATGAGGTGAAGAAAGGAAAAAAGTTGGTTAAGAAAGCAGGCTCATGTTGCTTTGAAGGGTGAGATACTACTATTGTGAAGTTCCATCATAAACCAGAGGAAGATGATTTAAGCTGGCAGTCATTTTGGGAAGATCATTCCTGAGACTAGCTAAAGGAGTTGTTGATTTCGGTAACGGGGTGATCACCATTTATCCTGAACTGGATCCATTTGAGGATGATTCTGAGAAAACAGGAAAAAAAAAAACTTAAAAGAAAACAAAAAAGAAAGTAGAAAAATCAAAGAAAAAAAGAAAAAGAAAGTAAAAGAAAAAGTAAACAAAAGAAAAGAGATGAAAAAGAAAAAGATAAAAGAAAAAAAAAAGACAAAAAAGAAAAAAGAATAAAGAAAAAAAAACATTCGAATAAAAAAAGATAAAAAAAAGAAGAAAAAAAAATAAAAGAAAAGGAAAAAAGTAGAAAAAATGAAAAATAAAAAAAAGTTAAAGAAAGAAAAGAAAAAAGAAAAAAAAGGAAAAACTACGAAAAAAGAAAAACGTCAAGGAAAAAGAGTCAGACGATTGGGTCAATTACTTAATTTCTACTTTTGTTTGATTTGTGCCAAAGTTTGGAGAAAAACTTCCTCCATTTATATGCAAGATGAAGAAGAGCAACCGTAACAAAAAGAGACCAATAGAGAACCTTAATCTATTCTATCAAGACATTGGGCCATCTTCATCAGCTGGGAGACATTTAACTCAAGAAGAGGCGGAAAAAGAGGCACTGGCAATCAAGATATCAGCAAAAGGAGATCTCGGTCTATTAGAAGAAGAAGAGGATGTAACCGATTACAATGGACATCCATGACATTATATAGAGTTACTCGACGAGATCTTGGAAAGTAAGTTGAATTAGATGGGAGCCAAGAATATGAAAGAAGCAGGAAAAAGGATTAAAGGTAAAGCATTGAAGGAGAAAGACGACCCTGGTGCATTCATATTTCCAATCAGATTGGAGGGGAAAGTTAACGAGAATGCATTAGCAGATACTGGGTCAGACATTAACGCCATGCATTATCGAATCTTTGAAACTTTAGGAACAGAAGATATGAAGAAGATTGATAGGGGAATCACAATGATAAATCATACCCAAACGGAAACTTATGGGAAAACTCTCTAATGTTCTTTGTCAAGTGGGGGTAACTACCATAATTGCAAAATTCCTTATCCTGGATATACCAATCGACCGTGATGCACCAATAGTGGTTGGTCGGGGATTCCTTTATATGATGGGTAGCATACTTAACACCCCAGAGAGACTTTTCTCAACCTTTAATGGAGTCTATCATCAAACCTTCTAAGCCTGCGAGGATTCGGATTGTTCTAAGAATAACTGAGAGTGATAGTGATGATGAGGAGGAATATGTGATCAAGAGAAATAAGTTTAGAGCACCAATATATGGCCCGAAACCCACTCCATATCTAAACTGTACCAATCCAGAAGATCGATCATCAGCTATACAAATAGTAACTAACCCGTTTTGAAAAATTAGTGTTTTGGAAGCAAATAGCAGTTAGTATTACTTGGTTTCTATTACCGTGATAAAACACGTTAACTGGAAACTGATTCATAAGGATGCTATACTAATGTAGAAGAAGCAACAAAAAATAAATCTATTGGCGTACGAATTAACCAAAAACTGATCCAATACGGGAGAACATCTATCTACAAGGCTTTCACAACATGTGAGAAAAACGGACGAAAATTATCAAAGTTCCACAAGTTGAGGGATATCATGTCACCAATCGGTTAATGGAATTAAAGTACTCTGATCCCAATTTGGAATAAAGGAGTAGTTATATACTCCCGTTTTATGTTTCATGTTATGTTTTAAAAAAATAATAATAAAGTCATATGCATAAATCCGTAATGGATTGCATTTGATGTACGGATATTAATCCAATATATGATATATTAATATTAAGTTAATGTGATGGATTGAGTTTATGTTTAAAGTATGCGTGTAATGTAAGATTGTACATATTTTATATGATATATATATATCATATAGTATTATATTAATATTTAATACTAATTATATTTTTTATTTTGTGTTTATGTGGTAAACACTTTAAAATAGATTACAATAGGCACCAATCAAAATGTGACAAGCTTGGCTTAGTTTTAAGTAAAAAAGAAAATTAATTGCAAAACAATTTAAAAAGGGTATAATAGGTATTACCCTATCTTTTAAAAAAAACCACTTGATCTTTTTCACCATTATCCATTACTATCGGTTTCAAGCTCTAGAATCAACACTTTATTGTCGCCATCTCGTCTAACGACCCTTTCATTGTCTCGTCAAGTGTTTGAAAATGGTTATAGTCCAGACAAAACTTTTGACCTGGTTCTCTATAACCTTGGCTCTGATACCAATCTGTAACACCCTCAAATCTGAGTACGCAGCGGAATGTTGAATATCCGAGGGCGTTACTTTATGGATCAATAGCACAAGATCTGAGAACGACTACTAAACGTGTCGTTTGAAAAAGATACATTGGATTAACAAAATACTTGTTTGTTACATAAGCCCATGGCTTCAAATTGTTCAACAATATAAATAAAGATTCCGGTTTATAACAATTGTCCCCAAAATGTAATAAGACCCCAAATCTTAAGTGTTGACTCTTCAATTATTGACTTCCAATGTATCATCGCACCTCGTGCCTTATTGACCTGAAAAACATGCTTAAAACGTCAACATAAAGTTGGTGAATTCATAGGTTTATGTAAATCAATAGTAGGACCGCAAGATTTCCAAGTGTATGATTAAGCAACAAATGCAAACATCATAAAAAGTAATTACGTTTTCCTAAGCTCATGACACTAAAGCTCGACATGTATGAATGCAATATATTGCCAATGAATGCCCGTGAATGATGTTCTAACCCAAAACATCCCAAATCCGACATGGTATACGTTCGTTCCCAGTGATAGCTAATCACCCAAACGGGGAGTGTCAATCCCAAATAGATCTATCTATAACATTCGCGCTCACAATCCAGTAATTGACAGTTCATGATAAAGGGCTCAGTGGGTTATCGCTACTTAGGCAAACACGTAATCATTGTATAAAATGTACACTTGCGTCCAATTTGTAAAACAAAGCATGTTCTCACCCCAAGGATGTAAATCATTTAAATAATTGTAAAACATGGGGCTATGAACTCACCTTAGCAGGTAGTTCTCTGAATGATAATAAATATCCAAGTAAGCAATGAATCACACCGTCAAGTACCTAAGTAAAATACGGTCAAGTCTTAGTCTTACACATTTAGGCTAACGACTCATTGTATAAACTAAATTCCATTTCAAGTTTATATATACTGTTATCACTTGTGCGGTGGTGCACATGGTTATTGTATTTACAATTTCGATGGTCCTCGGGAAACGTGAAATCAGTGTTAATAAATATACTTATTTATTAAGTCGTTAATTAAACCCGTTTAATGTCCGAATATCTTAATATTCGACCGACTCGTTAAGTGTTTTATTAATTCACTTTTGTTCACTAATATACCCTTAAGTTTCTAGTTATTACACTTTAGTCCCTAGGTTTATAAATATAAACATTTATACTTTAAACCCTTTAGTTTCGATAATTACATAATTAGTCCTTTAACTTTACAAGGTTTCAATTTAGGTCCTTATAGTTTCACCTCAGTCCCTATGTTTCCAGGATACTCAAAACAGCCCCTCAACTTACTTAAAATTCGAAAATGACCACTTTAATCCTTTAAGTTTTGAAATTTACATTTTTAGTCCCTTGATTTGCAAAAATTGAATTTTAACACTAATTAAAACTCAACAAGTGGCGTTTCATTTTTGTTAAGTCCTAATAAGTTATAAAAGCTGTTTCGGCTTATAAATAAGCTCGGGGAGCTTATTGTAGCTTATTTCGAGCTTATTGGGCTCGCAAGCCCAACAACTCAACCCGTATAGAACCTTAAGGGCCCCGTAGGTTTATCTAACTTATTTCTTGGGCTTATTTAGTGTTTTAGGGTCTGTTTTGTTTCAGCTTATTTGAATAAGCTAATAAGCATTAGTTAGTGGGCCGTTGGCCCATTTAAGACCCGAAAAGGGTTTTAGGCCTTTCGGTTGGGTCCCTTTGGGTCCATTAAGTGTAATTAAGTCCATTAAGCTCATTGAGCTCTCATAAGATCACCAATAAGCTGCCCAAGCTTATTGTTGGGAAAATAGATTGTAACAGACTTAATACTGGTAGTATAACAGTTAAGTCTGGTAGAAATAGTTAGGTCTGTTAGTAT
>BQNB010100027.1:0-24797 GCA_026074375.1 Tanacetum coccineum | reverse complement strand
CTTTTGCTTCAGCTTCTTAGACAATCATTTCTTTAGTTTTTAAGTTAAGACAAGCTTTGCTTGCTTTTTGACACGACAAGTTGTGTTTTTTTCTTTACCTTTTTCTTATTTATCTTAATTAACAAATAATCTTTACATTAGTTTTTCTTTCCAGCTCTTTTATAACCAAATTACCTACAATTTTGGATTTTATGCTTCATTTATCATAAGTGAATCTTAAATGGATATTATTACGAGATCTCTCTACATGCACTTACTATATTATTCAAAAACAAATACACTGCATTAGAAAGATGATTAAAGCATGTATTAGTTTAGGGAAAATTATTACATACAGTTATAATGGCATGTTACAAAGTTGCAAGTTGTGGATGTATACGGTTGGTTATTTTATTTTTGACCTTTTTTTCAGTTTCTGTTTTCTTGAACAATGGTTGTCAAGCTGAATATTATTATTTATTTACTAGACAATGATTGCTTTGTGATCCCAAGTTTAGAAATTAAAGATCTAAATCAAACCACAACAATAAATGGTCAACAAGTAGAAGAGCCGAATCATATAACTAAAGTGAGTATATATAACTTGTGAAATGCTAAACCATTTTTGAAGCATTTGTTTGCTTGTTATACTTAGACGTCACAATTTCGATCCATTCACTTATAAGTGGATAGATTCGGGTTATGTTAAGTTATAAGTGGCTAAATGTCATCTAAAAATGTAATTCATATTTCAAACTTCATTTATTGATAAAATAATATAGATCTATTAGCAATGTTTATGATTTGGCCCAACTTGATAGGTTCCCACTTTGTTCGACCCATTCACTTTGCCACCACTTTGTATTTAACAGTAACTGTTTCTTTACACTTATGAAGGCTAAGAAGGATGAGAATATATATCTTGGACCCTTCTTGGCGGAAGCAAAGGTTCGAGAAAAAGTTAAAGGACGTTGATCAAAGAAAACGTGGGTCCAGACGGGAAAACGAGATGTAAAATCTTAGAGATCTCGTAGGCGATATCAAGACCAACGTTAATGCATCCAAAAGTTCTCTAAGGAACTAGCTAGACCCACATTTTCATGAGTCTGAGAGCGGAACTCTTCATAGAAGGTTACTGTTGTGAGTTTTTTGAGCAAGTTTCAAGAACTAAAGTTTGTTAAAAGATGTTCTATATAACCCTTTCACCTGGGAGCTTTATATACATTTGATTACATGATATATATATATATATATATGTATATATATATATATATGTATATATGTATATAATATATATATATATATATATATACGAAAATATCAGCCCGTTTTTTAAGCTTTTCAACTCTGCTTCACGATTTCTTTACACATGTTCGACATGTATTATCATGAAGCTAGCCCGACCGAATGGGCGGGCTATGAAACTAGTTTGGTCCATATTTGAATACAAAATACAATACCATGGATTCAAAGATAACATAACATTTTGACGTTTTCTAGTACAACAGTAAACTGTAGGATGTTTAATAAAAAACATGACGACAATAAACAAAATAATATCACCTTGATAGTGATCAATATAAGTAGTTTGTCTCTAGTAAGTGCGCATCTTAAGAACCTTTTTCATTAGATTAAGGCGGGAGATCCAAGTTGCATTACTTTTACCTTTTGTTCCTAACTAAGAAGGGTCTTCAGTTTTTTTACCTTTCTTGTGTGACTCCAAATGCTTGCTTGATAGTGGTGAAGGCTTACATAATTTGCACCGATGTGTTAATGCCTCCTAGAGGTGACCTATTTATCTGAAAACGCTCGTAACCCAAAACCTCTTTCAAGCACTATACAGATGCATTACATCTATTTCTTCCATCCTCCTCACTTGAACACCAACACGCCTAAATACGCAAGATAACAATGCATTAATAATCGGACCAACAAATTGATGCTAGGATCATATACCGTATAAGGGAAAAACCAATTATGCAATTTAATGCATCACAACAATTAAAGCCAAAACAATGATTGTATAAGTTAGATTTACAAAAAACAACACATGAATTTGTTAAAAATACTAAACTTGCTGTTTTATATAATTTTTATAAATTGTTTTATAAAAATTCTTTTATAAATCCGTTTATTTATCGTATAACTTGTTTTTACCGTAACTTTTTCGTTATTTATCCGTTTTTCAAGTTTCTTAGCTTTTTGGAATCGTCATGAGACGTACTATTTTATAAAAATATAAAATGGACAGGTTGTATGTCGAATTAAAACAGTAAGTTAGGATGTCTTTCTTGATTCCATATGTAAACTTTGTTTCTATAACTTTCAACTTTGTATTTTACCATAAGTCTTTTATACTATATATATATTATATGTCTTACATATAATAAAGTCCATTAGTTCATATCTTGTCTAAATATCCAAGTTAACAAGTCCATAATGATACTTTTAATCACAACTTTCTTAAGTAATCCTTAAAACCCTAATTTGTACATATACATGTTTACACTTAACCAACAAGTTACAACACTTATAACCCCATTATATCATGATATTATCAACCTAATATCATATGAAAAAGTGTACAAAAGCATAATCACAAGTAAAAATCCCTTTTACATATTTAAAAGTCCTAAATGGTGATTTCATTATATAGAACATCATATACATATAAAATCATGAAAATGAAAAGATAAAGGTTTTTAGATAACCTTATGATGAACAATGATGATAGACAACACAATCTAAACCCTTGTTTAGACTTTAAACCCAAGCTTGCACACTTGAAAACCCTAGTTTTCTTAGAAAACCCTAATCTTGCAAAACTTTCTTCAATACTTGTAAATGGTTAACCAAGGCTTGGAAACATCTTAGTATATCTTAGGAATGATGTGTGTATGTGTGTATGCTCTTAGAAAATCAAGCTATGGATTTTCTTGGGAGGGTGTTTGATGTCGTGGGCTATCAAGGAGAGAAAAGGGAGAATGGTTTTGATTTTTGGTAAAGTGTTGAAGTGTATGTGTTGTTTTTCTTACTACTTGCAAGTATATATAATATAAGAGATAGCCTAGTGTATAATCAAAGACCATAATGACCAAGAGAGGGGGAGGGATGGGCGGCATGGGCATAAAGGTGTGACTAGTGGTCAAAACCACTAGTCATGCTTATAAGTCTTGCAACTCCATACTTGCACCTTGCCTTAGGTAATGTTTAGGTGTCCTTGTGTTCCCTATTATGGAGGTGATCCCATGAAATCAAGGAAGAAATATCTAGCTTATTTCTTGTAATAAAATGCAAGTATTATACTTGCACTTTTGAAAGTGTAAGTTAAATGTGAAATGTAGATACATTACTTGTAATTTGATAGTCCTTGGTTATTTCTTGTATAAAATTCGGCCAAGTGGGCTAACATATGATGATATTTAGTAAATTTTGGGTATTGGGTATAAAAGTGGGTATTTGTTGAAGCGTAGAAATATTTTTGTGGTTCCGGGAATGCCTAAACTTAATTTATCGCGAAACGTATACACTTTACGTATCCGATAAAAATAAAATGAACAAAGACCATAATTATTCTCAAAATAATTATTTAATACTTGATTGATGTAAACGCTTAATTGTTTGATGCCCGTTTACATTGAACGCTAATTTTTAGCTTACGCGATTTTACTTAATACATGAAATTACAAGCAAACGCGTACAACACTAAAAATAAATAGTAGATTTATCGACGTCGTCAATGACTTGAAAACACGGGGTGTTATATAATGTCTCATATAACTCAATAATGCATCAATACTGCTAAATAACAAATAAGTTACATAAATAAGCACAAAATCATCCCAATATTTCAATAATGCATCAATAATCACTAAAATCAACAAATAATCATGAATATTCACAAATATCATCTAATTAACAATTATAACACAGAAATAAGCATAAAATCATCACAGTGTCAAAGAAATAAGAATAAAAAACACTAAAAACTATATAAAACACAACAAAAATACAGAAATAACCATTAAATCACACGAGATAGTTAAATAACTTTAAAATAAAGCATTATAACAATCCTAC
The DNA here is from genome assembly GCA_026074375.1 of Tanacetum coccineum. NCBI lineage: Eukaryota > Viridiplantae > Streptophyta > Magnoliopsida > Asterales > Asteraceae > Tanacetum > Tanacetum coccineum. The sequence continues at coordinate 20,738 of BQNB010100027.1, read as the reverse complement.
CTTTTTCAATAATTTGTTCCGGTTGTTTTTCCTTCATTATTTCTCTTGAATCAGACTCTGTATGCTTTGATTTAACCATTTCTATGTTTTGTTGATGATTTTTAATCGTTTGATGGCAGTTATTTGCTTATTTTAATTTCTAGGGTTTCAGAGAGAAAATTTGGGGTTTTTGATTGATGAGATGGAAAGTATTTTAAGTTATGAGACGTTAACGGAAGGTAGGTGGTTATTTTTCAATATTTATGTTTTTAGTCCCTCTATCATGTTTCATAATTGTGCAAGAATGGGCCCTCCATGTTTTTTATCCTTTAATCTGGTCGTACATAATCAACGACTAAGAAGTATCCCTTGGTATGTGGGAGAAAAGTGGTATGCAAAATAACTCGACTCTTTATAATACATATGTTTATTATCAATAGAGTACGTTAAGTTTATCAAATCAGAAATTTGAATTAAATATGAGACAAAACATAAAGGCTAAACAAACCTATAACGACTGTGTAATTTACATCTCTACCTATATAAAGAGTAAGGATACTATTTAGCTTTAATGACAGAATAAGGCTTACTAGATATGATGATGAATATGAGCCGATCAAAATAATGACTCATAATCCTGACTCAAAGAGTATTTTTATCCACAAAATTCGACCTATTAAATCTGTGTGTGAAATAAAGGGTAGAAATGTCCATTTAGTATTTCCTTTAAAGCCTGCTACAATTTCTCCAAATCTTCATTCAATCGACTGATGCCACTCCTACAATCTCTCTCAATATTTAAAATTGTTATATCTTCCAAAACACTATGTTTTTATTTGATTTTCATAATCATATACACGAAAGCACGACTTATTTTAAATACACAATATTCAAAATCAATTCCACCATTTCAACTTCAACAAATTAAGCAACTTAAGGTATGCTTCGATCATGTATGATCTTCGTCCTTGGTTTCATGATGAAGACTCCTAATTAAACACCATAACAAGATGATGATAATTAAGGTTTTAATTGAAATTATGATTAAAGGTAATGATTTCAACTTGGTTTTAGGGATTTTGATATTTTAATTTTGTTTATGAATTAGTAATGATTTTATTATATGATTGTTTTTATTAGGTGTTTGCATTAACAATTCGATATGAGGTGCGGTTAATTATTTGGTATGGTATGGATGACCAATTTTAGTTTGCAATACTAGAGTTATGTTAATTTATTTAAGTTAGTTGTTTTTAACACAATTTATGTGTGTGTTTATGTGATTTATTTTATAGTGTGTATGGAATGAGTGTGCGTGATTTTTATGATATGTAAAATGATAGGTGCAACGATATGTTAAAAAGTAAACCAATTTGGCTAAATGTTGAACTACAAAAGCATGTTCAAATTGGATTAATCTTCCATTATTTTCTATGCATAAAAAAGTCAACGGCAAACAAATACCTCTACTTTGATGTTTTAATTTCTCATGTAGTTTATCAAATTGTATTCTGCATGCTAACATAATCCTTGGTGCTTCAATGATGATAGTATATGATACATGATGGATGTACCATACCGGTCAACGACCAACAGGTGTATAGTTTCGGGTATAACTGCACACACCAGTGAAATACTCGCAGATGGTGGTGTTTTCTTGAAATTAATGTTTGCATCCCACATTGCTTGATTGAACCAATTGGCTATGGGTAGGATCTATACAAAAGTAAGAGGCCAACTAAAGCTTAACCATACTTTTCTAGCATTCTCTTTACAAACTTAAACGCATTTGACATCATTTCTGGTTTAATAGGGCTTTTGTGAGCAGTAACAAGGCTAATTCTAATAAATATGAAATAGATCATTTGGATATCCTTGACCGTGTGAGGATGAACAATACCCTTGCAGACCCGATGACAATTATTAGAGGTATTCTTAATGATTCAAAGGACATGGATTTACGGTTTAAGAAGGCGGAGCTATAATAAGCAGAAAGACGAATGAAGTTGTCTTTGTTGAATTTTATCGCAAGTTTCATATTCTAAAGCGTTAAAGGTGTTAGACGGATAATGATATTTGTTAATTTTTATTGATCTTTTATTGTGCGATAGCATATGGAGTGGAAACATGACATATTTTCTTTTTGTTTATGATTGGAACGGTTATGTAAATCTTCTAGCCTTCTCGAAGATATTGAAAAAATATGAAAAAGTTCATGAAGTACTGAAATACTCTCTGAAAGCGGTTTTTGGAATGTCTTCTTCTCAAACCCTCAGTTGGTGATAACCCGACCTTAGTTCGATCTTCGAGTAGACACTCGACCCTTGAAGCTGATCAAATAAATCATCAATAACAGTTCTTCACCGTTAGTTTATTCAATTCCCGGTAATCAATGCACATCCGGAATGATCCGTCTTTCTTTTTGACAAACAAGACCGGAGCTCCCCAGGGTGAGGAACTAGGTCCTATAAAGCCTTTTTCAGATAGTTCTTTTAGTTTGCTCCAAAACTTGTTCATTTCAGAAGTGTCAATCGATAAGGCGCCCGAGCTACGGTGGTAGCCACCAGAATCAAATCGATTTGAAATCCCACTTGTTCGAGTCGGTGGAAGAACCCGGCAAGTCCTCAGGAAAGATTCTTCAGGAAAATCTTAAACTATTGGTACATCCTCAAGTCGCTTCTTCTTCGACTTGTCTTCAACCTCATTTGTAGTGACATGTGTACTGTAACGCCAAAAAGACTGGTCTCGATCCTATAGTAACATAGTAAAGCGAGAGTAGTATGTGAGACGTGCCGGGGATTAGTCGCGCGCCGGTAAACTGAGTGGTTAGGCTATGCAACATAGCTAAACAAAAGACAAAAGAGCCATATCAGGAAAGCTAATCAAAACAAAGATCTATACCGCCTGTTAGTGGGTGTGTGTTTTTTATGTACGGGGGGTTTTTTTTTGTGGAGTGGTGTGTTTTTGGGTAGGCTAGCAGGGAGTAACCCATAAAAACTTAGCGAGGCTATATAGTATAGCTTACAATAAGTAAGAAAATTATAACCTAGGCACTACTACCAGTATCCTCTAAGGTGTCATCGCGTGCTCCAGCCTCCAAAGCCTGAATATGCATGATATGCCTCGTCGCGCGATCATCCGCGTACCTGACAAAAATGTCTGCATTCCTCTTGGCGATGTCCTGAGACTCTAACACTGTAATCCGTACCTCTAATGCCCTGCTGTAAGCTCAGACCTAGCCAAGGCCTGACGGTTCTCATACTCCTCATGCTCGTAAGTAAGTCTCTCTCTCCTCAATACCTCAATCTCAGCTCTCACAACTGCACAATCCTTCTGGGCATCGTGATGTCATGAGTAAAACTCTGAACTCTCCCTACTGCGAACATCTACCATGGTAACTGACCCTCAGCGTTACCCACCTCTAAGGCGGCCATCATTCTCCTCTCAGTATCTCAGACCCTAGTCTCCACAGTGTCTACAGAACTGCAATCGACCCTACGGGCCATAGTGGGTCCTGGCTGTCTCGCAGCAGCAGCATAACTCTCCCCAACCTCACACCCAGGTCTGGGAGCAATAAGTAGTAGCCTCTTTTGAGGCGGCATGTCAGCCTCGAGAATATCAGCTCTGCGGCTAGTGGATAGTGTAGGTAGTGGTATAGGTAACAATGGTGGTGTCCTTGATGGGAGTAGTGGATGATAGGTGGATGGTGTGAGGTGTCTGGAGGGGTGCAGCTCTCATCTTACCATGCTGCTCTAGTACAGTGGGGGACGGATAAGTAGTGGGAGTAAAAAGGATGTGGTCGTGGAGTGCAAGCAACCTCAGTAATGATGGCCTCTAATAGTCCTTATCATCCTCAGCTGCACAAGTCCTCAGAGGTCTCAGGCTCAGGAATGTACACTGGTACATGATCCTCTAGCTCCATGGGATCAGGTACATACTCTGGAGAATGTGGGGCCTGCTCCAGTAACTGTCTGGGAGCCTCCTCGTAAGGATCCTGCAATGGAACTCCATGATCGTGCCTCAGAGTGAACAGAAGTATAGGTAACTGCGGAATCAGCTGACATGACTATTGTGACCAGCAGAAATAACTTATATGAGTATATTATATAAGGCTCTTATAGTAATATACATTTATATCATAACATGTATATCAATTATGAATGCATCTAGTCCAACCAACTAATGCAACAAGTAGTGTATGCATAATTTATGCCAACATATGTATGTCCCGTGTAAAACCCCTTTGTATGAAAATCGATGTTTGAAAACGGTTATAGTCCAGCAAAAACATTTGACCTGGTTCTCTATAACCTTGGCTCTTGATACCAATCTGTAACACCCCTAAATTGGGTCACAGCGGAATAAGGGTCCGGGGCGTGTTACTTCATAGATCAATAACACAAGATGTATATAGAACGACCAAAAAGTCATTTAAAACTGATACATTGGATTTAACAAAGTATTTGTTACATAAGCCGAAGCTTCACTTGTCCACATTTTTTAATAAAATACAAAAGATTTTCTAGCCCAATACAGTTGATACAAAATGTAATGCGACAAAATCTTTAATGCATGATATCCAAATCAAAACCACCAATGTATCCCTTGCACCTCGTGCTTACTGATCCCCTGAAAAACATTGCTTTAAAATGTCAACAATAATGTTGGTGAATTCATAGGTTTGATAAATCATATATTGTAGGACCACAAGATTTCCCAAGTGTATGATAATGCAACAGATGCAGACATCATATAAATGTAATTACGTTGCTACTAACAAGGCTCATGACACTGGAAGCTCGACATAAACTTGAAATACCATAATAGAAATGGGGGGGTGGTCATGGCCTACATTGCCCTGAATGATTTCTATTAACCCGCAGCAATCCTAGTTCGACAGGTATACGTTCGTTTGCCTAAGATAGCTAATTCACACGAACGGGGATGACAATCCCAATAATCTTTTCCATAACATTCGCGCCACAGTCCCAGTAATTGACAGTTCATGATAATGGGCCTCAATTGGGTTATCGCTACTTAGGCAACATGTAATCATAATATGAAACTTAACCACTTGTGGTCCAGATTATAAACCTTGCATTTTCTTCACCCAAAAAACTTATAAAACAAAAGAGCATGTAAAACTGTGGGGCTAATGAAATCACCTTGAGTTACTGATATACCAAAGTTCACGGATAACCTCACGTAAATGATCGAATGCAACCTAAATAAACATAGGTCGTATAAAAACTAATCACTTTGATTAACTAACATCATATACAAGTCTATGTTAGTTACATCATACTATCGTTTGGGCTATCATAATTTAAGAGGTCATGTAGTGATGTATCAGGAGCTAGGACACTTTAAATCGTAAATCCAACACTCGTCGATTACGCACTCCGAAGAGGCCTCATTATGAAAACTCCCTATTGGTAATATAGTACTCTTGATAACCACAAATATAATCCTATATGGTTCATCACCATCTAATTGTTTTTGGTAAAAATTTGTGATTTTAGATAATAAAAAACGTTTAAAATTACCAGTAAGTAAATATAGCATAAACTTATTACGTTTTAAGCCCGATTTTCGACGTTTCTATGCCCACGCTTTTGTACTAAAACGAGTGATCAAATATTAATATTTTTAATTTTATCAACATTCTTGATGAATAAGTGTTTTTTACTGAGTCACAACAGCTACAAATCGTTTTTTACCTTTTCATTAGCGTAAACTCGTTAAATGTCGTATCTTAATTCGTTTATAGCTCCGTTTTTAGCGATTCTTATCGAGCAAGTTCTCGTAAATTGAATAGTTCTATTGATTTATGAGGATACAAAAAGTAAAAGTTTCTGTCATGAATATACTTTTATAAAAATAGTTTTATAAAAGTAATTAAAAATTTAATTGTCCGTAAACTCGCGAAATTCCATAAACTCATTCGTTATTAATTGAAAAAATACATCCTTATCAATTTGGAATCCTAAAAATTAGTGTAATATGTTAAAAATACTGAACTAGCTGTTCTATATAATATTTTATTAAAATTTTTATAAAATTCATTTATAAAATCCTGTTATTTATTGTATAACTGTTTTTTTACGTAACTGTTTTTGTTTATTTATATGTTTTTCAAGTTTCATACTTTTTTGAATCGTCATGAGACGTACTATTTTATAAAAAAGAGTATAAGATGGACAGGTTGTATGTCGAATCTAAAATATAAAGTTAGTATGTCTTTTCTTGATTCCACATGTAAACTTTTGTTTCTATAACTTTACAACATTGTATTTTACCATAAGACCTTTATACTATATATATATTATATGTCTTTACATTATAAAAAGTCCATTATTTCATATCTGTCTAAAATCCAAGTAACAAGTCCATAATGAATACTTTTAATCACACTTTTCTTAAGAATACTTAAAACCGCTAATTTGTACATATACATGTTTACACTTAACCAACAATGTTAAACACTCATAACCCCATTATATCATGATATTATCAATCTAATATCATATGAAAAAGTTTACCAAAGCTTAACACAATAAAAATCCCTTTTACATATTTAAAAGTCCTAAATGGTGATTTCATTATATAGAACATCATATACATATAAAATCATAGAAATGAAGAGATAAAGGTTTTTAGATAACCTTATAATGAACAATGATGATAGACAACATTATCTAAACCCTTGTTTAGACTTTAAACCCAAGCTTGCACACTTGAAAACCCTAGTTTTCTTAGAAAACCCTAATCTTGCAAAACTTTCTTCAATACTTTGTAAATGGTTTACCAGGCTGGTGAAACACTTATATAATCTTAGGAATGATGTGTGTATATAGTTATGCCTACTTAGAAAATCAAGCAGGATTTTGCACTTGGGAGTTGTTTGGTGCGTGGGCTATTAAGGAGAGAAAAGGGAGAATGGTTTTGATTTTTGGTAAAGGTATGAAGTGTATGTGTTGTTTTTCTTACTACTTGCAACATATATAAATATAAGAGATAGCCTAAGTGTATAATCAAGACCATAATGACCAAGAGAGGGAGGGATGGCCGGCATGGCAATAATGTGTGACTAGTGGTCAAACCCACGTAGTCATGCTTATATAAAGTCTTGCAGACTCCATACTTGCACTTGCCTTTAGGATGAGATGTTTTAGGTGTCCCCCTGTGTTGTGTTCCTATATATGGAGAGTGATTCCCATGAAATCAAAGAAGAAATATCTAGCTTATTTCTTATAATAAAATGCACGTACTATATACTTGCACTTTTGAAAGTGTAAGTTAAATGTGAAATGTAGATACATTACTTGTAATTTTATCGTCCTTGGTTATTTCTTGTATAAAAATTCGGCCAAGTGGGCTAACATATGATGATATTTAGTAAATTTTGGGTATTGGGTATAAAAGTAGGTATTTGTTGAAGCGTAGAAATATTTTTGTGGTTCCGGGAATGCCTAAACTTAATTTATCGCGAAACGTATACACTTTACGTATCCAATAAAAATAAAATGAACAAAGACCATAATTATTCTCAAAATAATTATTTAATACTTGATTGATGTAAACGCTTAATTGTTTGATGCCGTATTACCATTGAACGCTACATTTTAGACAGGCTTACGCAATTTTACTTAAGTACAATGACAGATTAAAACAAACGCGTACAACACTAAAAATAAATTAGTTATATTTATCGAGCTGTGCGTCAGATGACTTGAAAACACGGGTTGTTATATAATGTCTCCAATAATGAAGCTCATAATGGGGGTGGGGGGGGGGCATCAGCGAGACTGCTAGAATAACACAATAGAGAGTTACATAAAAAGGCAACAAACAGACGAGTGGCCCGAATGGCATTTACATAATGCATCAATAAGTGCACTAAAATTCGAACAAAATAATTCGATGAATATACACAAATATTGACACTCGATCAAATTTAAAGTATTTATATTCTCTACAGAATACATTAGCAAACAAATCATCTCACATGTCCATCACAGAAATTATAAATACAAAAACACTAAAAAACTATATAAATACACAACAACAATGAACAAAAATAATGCATTCTAAAATCACACGTCAGAATAGTATAAATAAGCGAGAGACTTATAAAATAAAGCATATAACAATCCTACCATTTTTCAATGAATTTGTTCCGTTGTTTTCCTCATTATTTTCTTGAATCAACTCTAGTATGCTTTGAATTTAACCTTCATGTTTTGTTGATGAATTTTAAATCGTTTGATGTGCAGATATTGCTTATTTTAATTTCCTAGTGGATCAGAAGAGAAAATCGGTGTTTTTGATTTGATGAGATGGAAAGTATTTTAAGTTATAACTTAAACGAAGTTAGGTGGGTTATTTTTCAATATTTATGTTTTTAGTCCCTCTATCATGTTTCATAATTGTGCAAGAATGGGCCCTCCATGTTTTTTATCCTTTAATCTGGTCGTACATAATCAACGACTAAGAAGTATCCCTTGGTATGTGGGAGAAAAGTGGTATGCAAAATAACTCCGACACATTATAATACATATGTTTATTACAATAGAGTACGTTATGTTTATCAAAATCAGAAATTTGAATTAAAATATGAGACAAAAAAATAAACAGAAAAAAACATAAGCTAAACAAACCTATAACGACGAGTAAGTTTACATCTCAAAACATATACAAGAGTAAGGATACAATTTAGCTTTAATACAGAATAAGGCTTAGCTAGATATGATGATGAAATAGTGAGCCGATCAAAATAAAGACACCCAAAACCTGACTCCAAGAGTATTTTAATCACAAATTCGACCTATTAAATCTGTTGTGAAATAAAGGTTATAATGTCCATTTAGAAATTCCTTTAAAAGCCTGCTACAATTTTCACCAAATCTTCATTCAATCGACTGATGCCACTCCTACAATCTCTCTCAATAATTGAAAATTGTAAATCATCAAACACTATGTTTTATTTGATTTTCATATCATATTACACGAAAGCACGACTATTTTAAATACCACAATAATCAAAATCACTCCCAGTTTACAACTTCAACAAAATAAGCAACTTAAGGGGGTTATAAAAAATGCCTTTCGATCATGTATGAATCTTCGACCCTGGATTCATGATGAAGACTCAATCTAAACACCATAGACAGATATGATCAATTAAGGTTTTAATGAAAATATGATATAAAAGGTCAAGCTAACAACCTTGGTTTAGGGATTTTGAGATATTTTAATTTTGTTTATGAATAGAATTATTTTATTAAATGATTTTTTTTTATAGGTGTTTGCATTAACAATTCGATATGAGGTGCGGTTAATTATTTGGTATGGTATGGATGACCAATTTTAGTTTGCAATACTAGAGTTATGTTAATTTATTTAAGTTAGTTGTTTTTAACACAATTTATGTGTGTGTTTATGTGATTTATTTTATAGTGTGTATGGAATGAGTGTGCGTGATTTTTTGATATGTATAAATGATAGTGTGCAACGATATGATAAAAATAGTAAAACCAAATTTGGCTACATTTGAACTACAAAAGCATGTTCAAATGATTAAACTTCCATTATTTTCTAGCATAAAAAAGTTCAACGGCAAACAAATACCTCTACTTTGATGTTTTAATTTCTCATGTAGTTTATCAAATTGTATTCTGCATGCTAACATAATCCTTGGTGCTTCAATGATGATAGTATATGATACATGATGGATGTACCATACCGGTCAACGACCAACAGGTGTATAGTTTCGGGTATAACTGCACACACCAGTGAAATACTCGCAGATGGTGGTGTTTTCTTGAAATTAATGTTTTGGCATCCCACATTGCCTTGATTGAACCAATTAGGCGGGGGCTATGGTAGATCTATACAAAAGTAAGAGGCCAAACTAAGCTTTAACAACTGTTTTCTAGGCATCTCCTTTACAAACTTAAACGCATTTGACATCATTTCTGGTTTAATAGGGCTTTTGTGAGCAGTAACAAGGCTAATTCTAATAAATATGAAATAGATCATTTGGATATCCTTGACCGTGTGAGGATGAACAATACCCTTGCAGACCCGATGACAATTATTAGAGGTATTCTTAATATTCAAAAGTACATGGAATTTTACGTTTAAGAAGCTGAGCAATAATAAGCAGAAATACGAATGAAGAGTTGTCCTTTGTTGAAATTTTATCGCAAGTTTCATATTCTAAGCTTTAAAGTGTTAGACGGATAATGAAATTTGTTTTAATTTTTAATCGATCTTTTATGTGCATAGCAAATGGATGGAAACATGACATATTTCTTTGTTATGATTGGAAACGGTTAGTAAATCTTCTATCTATACTCGAAGATATTGAAAAAATATGAAAAATTTCATGAAGTACTGAAATACTCGAGCCTATTATTTTTTTGCTTTTTCAGTACAAAAATAACTGCATTTCAAGCCATTTAATATAGATGATCATGAGTGGATAGAATTTGCTATATTTTTCAAACTTTTACTGTAATATGCAAGTTGCAGAAAGAAGGGCAGTAAGGTCATTCATGAAAACTATGGATGACTCTTACATTGGGAGATGTGATGAGGTTTGCTCGACATGTTTTTTATGAGATTGCCAAAAATTATGGTTATTCATTTGAAGCAATTTTCATACAACTGGTTTCACAAGGACAAGTTGGAAACTTCTGTTGACTTTCCTATTGATGACTTTGACCTTTCAAACTACACAACCCACAAGAATTCACAGCTTTCTTTTCGCTACAAGCTATATGGAATAAGTAATCACTATGGTAGAATTGGCGGTGGCCACTACACTGCTTTTGTGCAAGTAAGTTTCACTTTTAGTTACTTATTTTCTTATTAGATATATTAAGCAGGAATCAAATAATTTTGAATCTAAATTTGCCTTTATGTAGAAACCTATACATTCTGATGTCATAGAAGCTATGTAGCAAAACATAGTATAGGTAAATGATAAATTAAAAGGTTAATTTGGTTAATGTTTGATCTCAAATAGATTAAGCTAAAAGTTTAACTAATAATAAAACAGGGCGAACATGTTAAATAGATTAAAAGTTGTTTTGAATGTGGTCATATGCATAAAACAACCTTAACCCCTTTATCGATCATAGTTAGATTACTATTACACTAATATAATATTTTGTGATTAAATTTAGCACATTGGTACTTATATGTAAACTTCATAAAGATTAAGAAGTGTGTTGTACATGGTACTTAGATTAGTCTAAGTTTTTGCAAGTGGACACCCTTGGATCAACAACTTTTGCTTCAGCTTCTTAGACAATCATTTCTTTAGTTTTTAAGTTAAGACAAGCTTTGCTTGCTTTTTGACCGACAAGTTGTGTTTTTTTTCTTTACCTTTTTCTTATTTATCTTAATTGACAAATAATCTTTACATTAGTTTTTCTTTCCTTTTATAACCAAATTACCTACAATTTTGGATTTTATGCTTCATTTATCATAAGTGAATCTTAAATGGATATCATTACGAGATCTCTCTACATGCACTTGCTATATTATTCAAAAACAAATACCTTGCATTAGAAAGATGATTAAAGCATGTATTAGTTTAGGGAAAATTATTACATACAGTTATAATGGCATGTTACAAAGTTGCAAGTTGTGGATGTATACGGTTGGTTATTTTATTTTTGACCTTTTTTTCAGTTTCTGTTTTCTTAGACAATGGTTGTCAAGCTGAATATTATTATTTATTTACTAGACAATGATTGCTTTGTGATCCCAAGTTTAGAAATTAAAGATCAAAATCAAACCACAACAATAAATGGTCAACAAGTAGAAGAGCCGAATCATATAACTAAAGTGAGTATATATAACTTGTGAAATGCTAAACCATTTTTGAAGCATTTGTTTGCTTGTTATACTTAGATGTCATAGTTTCGATCCATTCACTTATGAGTGGATAGATTCGGGTTATGTTAAGTTATAAGTGGCCAAATTTCATCTAAAAATGTAATTCTATTTCAACTCATTTAATAGATAAAAAAAATATAAGACCTATTAGCAATGTTTTGTGATTTGGCCCAACTTGACAGGTTTTCCACTTTGTTCGACCCATCACTTTTAGCACCACTTTGTATTTAACGGTAACTGTTTCTTTACACTTATGAAGGCTAAGAAGGATGACAATATATATCTTGGACCCTTCTTGGCGGAAACAAAGGTTCAAGCAAAAGTTAAAGGACGCTGATCAAAGAAAACGTGGGTCCAGATGGGAAAACGAGATGTAAAATCTTAGAGATCTCGTGGGTGATAGCAAGACCAACGTTAATGCATCCAAAAGTTCTCCAAGGAACTAGCTAGACCTACATTTTCATGAATTTGAGAGCGGAATCCTTCATAGAAGGTTATTGTTGTAAAATTTTTAAGCAAGTTTCTAGAACTATAGTTTATTAAAAGATGTTCTCTATAACCCTTTCACCTGGAAGCTTTGTATACATTCGATTACATGATATATATATATTATATATATATATATATATATATATATATATATATATATATAATATATATATATATATATATATATATATACACACTAAAATATCAGCCCATTTTTTAAGCTTTTCAACTCTGCTTCACGATTTCTTTACACACGTTCGACATGTATTATCATGAAGCTAGCCTGACCTAATGGGCGGGCTATGAAACTAGTTTGGTCCATATTTGAATACAAAATACAATACCATGGATTCAAAGATAACATAACATTTTGACATTTTCTAGTACAACAGTAAACTGTAGGATGTTTAATCAAAAACATGACGACAGTAAACAAAATAATATCACCTTGATAGGGATCAATATAAGTAGTTTGTCTCTAGTAAGTGCGCATCTTAAGAACCTTTTTCATTAGATTAAGGCGGGAGATCCAAGTTGCATTACTTTTACCTTTTGTTCCTAACTAAGAAGGGTCTTCAGTTTTTTTACCTTTCTTGTGTGACTCCAAATCTTGCTTGATAGTGGTGAAGGCTTACATAATTTGCACCGATGTGTTAATGCCTCCTAGAGGTGGCCTATTTATCTGAAAACGCTCGTAACCCAAAACCTCTTTCAAGCACTATACATATGCATTACATCTATTTCTTCCATCCTCCTCACTTGAACACCAACACGCCTAAATACGCAGGATAACAATGCATTAATAATCGGACCAACAAATTGATGCTAGGATCATATACCGTATAAGGGAAAAACCACTTATGCAATTTAATGCATCACAACAATTAAAGCCAAAACAATGATTGTATAAGTTAGATTTACAAAAAACAACACATGAAGTTTACGAAAAGTTGTGCCACCATATACCAATGCCAACTAATTTAAAGGATCGCTATTAAGAATAAAATATGCGTTTGTGTTGTTGCTGATCTGGGTGGGCCAAAATTTTGCATGCATCATACGAAGATTTCTCACAATAATAGCATCAACGGCAACGTGAAAATAAGAACATGTATAAATTATGATATCCCTAGCGCTTTGAAACTAAAGAGGTAAAATCATGTATAGAAAAATACAAATAAATATTAACATTAGGTGGTATAAATTATGACATCCCTAAATGTATGATGATTTTATCAAGCAACCCACATTAAAAACCATAAACCTGTAAGAATAAAAATTAAAAAAACAATAAAAAAGTACATCGAAGAAAATTACGATATGCATTTTCAAGAATGTTGAAAATAATAGGAACATCGAGCGTCGGTGAACAAGATTAAAAAGCGCAAACTTGCATATGCTTTTCTTAGTGGGCTCTATGGTTGTTAAATCGACTCAACTGCATTAAAAGAATCGACCATATTCATCCATCCATTTCACGCTGCAAATCAAGAAAATCAAAATATCACCAGTAACAAATAAAGTATTGTGATAATGTCTACGAAACTGACACACATGACTGCCGTCAAGACCACAAATCTATCATCAACAAATATCAAATCAACAATGTTTGAATATAAAATCTATTTGAAACTCTCATATTCAGAAAATCAAGTCGATAGTTAAACATTATTTACCAGCATTTTTTCAAAACTTCAATCTGCATAATCGACTCACACACCTAAATACATCACACGCGCAACATCCACCATGAAACGATAAATTACAACCCAGGAAACTAACCCAAAAAAGAATCTACGATGTTTGACATAATCTTAAGCTAATACACAGGAACACTTTAAACTATATCAAGTATCATAACGATTCTCGAAAATCAGCTATATCAAAATTTAGGCGTTAAAACCCAATTCCAATTTTAATAAATTTTGGCACTTAGTTTTTGTCCCAAGTTCTAAAGTTGTTTTTGTTTAGGCTCATATGTCACATCGACCGCACTAGCCGGTTGCATTTTGAGCAGGCAGATTTTTACCATACAAAAATCATAAACCAGCAGTCTATCATGGTGGCCGAAAAGAACGGTTGCAATTTTTGCCATCCAATTTTTTACGTAGCTAAAATCACGAGTCACCAAATGAATATATCATCACAGCCAAGCAAGCATTATTCAAATCAAATGCAATCATTTTCTAAAGGAACTCAAGCAAGATAGGGTTGTTATTGTTCATAAACTAATAAAAATAATGAAGAAAGTAAAGTGATGACTAGTTAGTTCCATAAACACGCCAATACCATTCATGTTAAAGTAAACTAATAACCAATGAATACCTTAAAAGTCTAAAAAGCTATGCATTTGTATTCAGGAAACATACTATAGACAGTTTCTTTAGGCTACAAAGTTACATCAAAAAAGCAAATGACATCGTTTAAGGGGTTAATTTATAGATTTGCGTAGATTTTGATTCAAACATCGTACTGGCTGTAAAACACGTGGCAGTTCATGCCATCTATCTTTTGCCATGCCAAAATAACAACTTTCTGGATAACTGGACGATCACAGTTAACCCAACCCTATCCAAATTAGACCCATGAATCACTACCGAAAACGATTAACTATAACACGTTTAATCGTAATCCCAAAGATCACATGTCACCCATTAACGTTCCAAAAATAAATCAAAACGTGATTGTTTGGTTCATGCACAGTAGTAAACGACACAACTTATTCCTAAATAGCATCCTTACACCCTCACACGACATCATTTGGTACAACGCGTTAGGTTGGTTTATATTTTTTTCCCATTTTGGGGCACATCGACCGAAAAATACAATTGTTTCAACTTTTTTGGGCCATGTGCCAAAACAACGACTAACTAGGAGACCACACTTGATGCAAAAAAACACAGCCGCTTTTTACGCCACCAGTTTGTTTACCACACTAGAAATACGACTCACCGGCTGACAAAAATCATCGCAACCAACCAAATATCGGCGAAAGTATATCTACAACGGACTGCATCGTTTAACATAATTTCAGTCTTAAATGGTCAAATCCAAACTTACAAGGGCACCATTTTGGGTGGCTACAAACACATCGCTTTACCTTTAAACACGCTCATTTGCTGAACATCGTTTTAGCAACTCCTAAAACAAAAAATGATTTGCAACCAACCATCAACGTTGAATATTGATCCCAAATTCTAATGCCACTTTTTGTTTAAGCTCAAATGTTACATTCGACACAAAACCCGATTGCATTTTGGGTAAATAGATTTTCACCACACCAAAATCATAATTCATTGGTGATAACACCCATATTGTATATGTTTCTAGTCGTGTTATTCGTACTTTTGTATGTGTTATTTAGTTATCTCTATATAGTTTTGTTACTTAATCGTATCCAAGTGTGTATGCAAGTCCATATGTAGCCAAATACAAGAAAAAGAAGAAAAGACGAATAAAACAGATGTTATACAAGTACGAAGAATCCCGCATAAAGAAATCAAGCTCGGGAAGCACTTCAAGAACAAAAAGAGTTAATAGTGCAAGCTTCTAACCCTCAAGATGAAGAACAAATCAAGTTTGATTGAAGAACAGAGACCTACGGTCGAGAAATATGCAAACGGGAAGCTAAATTAAGAAAAAGACAAAAATAATAAAGCTAGAATGAATCCAGTCGCAAGGCTCCTCTCTCAGTTCGTTTTGACCAAAAGTATACTCAAAAGTAAATCTAAACTCGCGACCTGAGCCAGCAGACTTTTTGACTCGAAGCTGAAACTAAATCCAGCCACTGACCTGGCCATCAAGACGAAAGTCTTGATGGATTTCTGATTTTCCAAGTTTTGTTTGAAGCTCCTTGAAGGATCAAGACCCTTCTAGAATGATTTTCCCTGGAGTTTAACAACCCTTAGTCCCCAAGTATATCATTTAATACCCCAAGAGATTGTTACTAGTATAAATAAAAGAGATTTGGCCATGATTTTCACACAAATTGACTGGTTGCTTTATATATATATATATATATATATATATATATAATAATAATAATAATAATAATAATAATACATATATAAATAAATTACAAATATCAATAATAGTAAGAAGAAGAGAAGTATTCCAAGAGGGCTTTTTAAAAGGAAATTACTTTTAACCAAAGCAAAACCCTAAAAAACCTTCCCGGGTCGTGTCCCGACGAGGTGCGAATTTAAAAATTGAGTATCGTTTGAGAATTTATGCTTGAATAATCACAAATTAGATTTGGTTTTCTAATTCTACGGGAAAAAGCAATTAAAGGGCAAGCTAAACTAAAAACGAAAGAAACTACGAATTAAAAACGACAACGGGAACGTAAAAATGCGACTTAAAAACGTAAATTATGAAATTTTAACCCTACAAACGTAAATTTAATTTTTATATGTCCTAAATGATAAAAGAAAATTTTGAAAAAAAAGAATCATATTTTTTTGACTTTTATTTTATTTATTATGAATTAAAAACTGTTTTAATCTAAATTAATTATTAAAAGTAGAAGAATAATTATTAAAATTCTAGAAAAATTAGGGAAAGTACCTTACACTATGAAGAATCAAAGAAAAATAAGAACTAGAAAATTAAGCTTATAAATAAGCCTAGAAAATTCAAAGAAGCAAATAAGCTAAAAACTGAAAAAGTGTATAATAATTAAATAGTGTGAAGTAAGAAATGAAAAAGACCACAGGGCAGTTGGCATGTGTGGTGTGTGTTGAGACGTTGGCTATAGAAAGGGGGAGGTCACAGGTTCGACCCCTGTGACCCCTTTTATTGAAAACACATTTTTTTCTTTTTTTTTAAGAACTTGTAAAATAAGCTAATATGAAAAACTTTAACAAAGCAACTTTTTACAAAACTCAAAATTAAGCTAGGAAAAAGCAAACTAAGCTGACAGAATGCTATTTTAACACTAAGTAAAAAAAAGCTTTTCTATGGCTTATTTTATACTTAAAAAGCACAAAGCAAAGAAAAATAAGCAAAACCAGATAACAAGCTACACTTAAAAAGCATTTATAAACAAACTTAAGCTAGGAAAATAAGCAAAAAGGCACTGAAAAGCAATAAGCTAAAATGCATAAGTAAAACAGTTTACAAAGGGCTAAACACTACTTTTTTAAGCTAAATTTTAATACCCATAAGCTATCCTTGTGGGGCTAAAAGCTAAAAACAGATTAAGCTAGTACTCTAAACTATAAGAAAAAGAAAACTTTAAACATTTTGAAAAACAAATAAGCTAGAAAAAAGGCAATTGAAAAGGGATGTTTACACTATTTTTTTTTGTTTTTTCAAAGGTTTTTGTAAAAGACAATTTGGCTTTTGTAGCCCTAAAAATAAGCTAGTATAAGCGACTTTTAAAACTTAAAAACTAAAAACAGATAAAGATTGATGTCTAATAAGCTTATACAAACAAACTAAGATCCTAAAATAAAATTAACCCATTTTAATTTGCACTTGAAAATTGAACTTTTAACTTTGAAATAAGGCTTAGAGGCTTTGACAGACTTGGACTAAAACAAAGTTGACAATTGCATTCCTATTCTAACCCTTTTCTACTATCTTAAAGACTCTAACAGGCATGAATTGAATACCAATACCTATTATTAAAGGTCTGAGCAAAATAGGCTATTCTATCAAACTAGAATTCCACAATTTTAAGCTAAAGCTATATCGAACCTAAATTTTTATTTTTAAACTATAAAAACTTATAAAAACTAACTTAAAGACTAAATATAAGCTAGTAGAATTTGACTTAATAGGCAAAATGGCCTAAGCAGTATCAACTCATGTTAATACTGCTTGTACCAAACACCCCTTTATTTTCTTAAAAACTATTTTTAGGCTGAAAACAGATAATGAAAAGCCTTGGAAACCTTAAAACACATTATGTAACAAGCATTTCAAACACAAAAAAGCAATTATCCTAAGAATATAAGCACTTAATAATAGCTAAAGATAAATATATGGCCCCGCTCAGTTTTAAAAGCATTCAAAAGGCAGTTTTGAACTAAAACTTAGCTAATCTATTTTAAACTAAAAACTCGACACATTAAGCAAACTTAAAGATTAATAAGTACAAAATAAGCAACAATAAGGCAGATAGTAAACAATAAATAAAGCTTCTTATAGTAAGCAATAAGCAGTTTTAGACTAAAACTTAAAAATAGAAAACTTACAAAGGCCCTTGTTCAAAACATGCTTAAAAGAGAGTTGATCTACAAGCTCTAGCTTGTTCAAAACAAGCTAGTAAAAAGCAATAAGCCCTTCCCTTTCTGGTTTATCTTCCCAAAAGAGCTTTTGAGTGAATTTTTTAGTGAAAAAAGACTTAAGCTATATAAACTATGGTAAAGTTAATATAGCTTAAGTAAGATTGGTATTAAATATATCAAATAAAACTTAAAGAAGCTTTACAAAAAAAATTTTAAACATAATGTAACATAAAAATTTAGACAGAGCTTTTTAAACATAAAAACTTAAATTTCATTAAAACTTAAAAAGAGTACAAGGCTTTCAAAAAGTACAATAAGCTGAAGTAAATAAGCTGAAAATACATTAAAGAAAAGCTATTGAAAGACTACTAAAACTAGATTACACTACTCCTAAGTTACCACTACTTATGAAATAAACCTAGCCTATTTATAGAGGAACACAAGTCTTGAGCTGTGCTTGTTGTGTTTTGTTGTGTGAAGAGCTTTAAAGCTTCCATCCTAGCCATCCAAAAATCGTGTTCACCAAGTCTTAACATCTAAGCCCTTCATTTTGGTTTGTCCAATCAATCGTTGAGGGATTGCCAAGGTGTTTTTGGAGTGATATGATGTGGGGTTAAGTGTGGGGTGAAGGGAGAGTGATATTTTTGTTGGGTAGCAGGGATGGAAAGGGACAGGGATGATGAATAGTAGGTTTAGACGGGAATTGGGTGTGGGGTACTGTTTGGTTTAATTTTGTGACGGGGTTAGGGGGAAAAGGATGATGGGTGCAAAGGGTGAAAAGGTGTAGGGGCTAACCTTGTTAATCCTTAAGGACTAGGAATGTTAGTCCTTAAGGACTAACGATGTAAGGGTTAAAGGGTAATGGGGTTAACAGGCTGTTAAATGTGTTTTGGGCTCATTTGTTTGGTTTTGGACCGGGTAAAGTTATAAAGGTTTTTTTTGGACTTTAAACTTTTAGGTTTTATAAATGAAGGCTTAATAGGCTGACCCGGCCCATTAAATGGGTACGGGTTGGCCCATTTAAGATTTCTTTAGAATTGGCTTCGTCTTTGACTTTTGATTTTGACTTTGTTGACTTTGACGTTGACTTTGACTTTTTTGCTCTTTCCAATCCCGTGCTCGGTTTTGTCGGTTTTGGCTTCGTTTTTGTCCTTTAGTGAATATCCTATACCTGCACAGTAAATAACACAAAACAAGCATATATTTGGTATTTTATGTCTGTTTTTGGTCATTTGGGGTCGTTTTATTAGGTAAAAAGTATGTGTAATTAAGCACATACCAAAATCCCCCATACTAAACTATTGTCGTGTCCTCACGCAATGCCATAAGTAAACACTTAAGAAAACTAAGAATCTCAATCCCCCTCGACTAATTACCTCGAAAAGTAGCTAAGTGTTCATCAAAGGGAATTAAAGACTCATAAGCTTTTAAAAGCCCCGTTTTGACCATTTTTAACTATTTATACTTATTACCATACATATTTTTGTATTTTTCCCTTTTTCTTATTTTTTTTCTTTTTAGCAACTAACTAGAATGTTTGGACTTTCATTATTTTCATAACTTTAGGGTCATGGAATAAGATGTATTTCAATCCTAAAATGCCCAAAGAGGATAAATTCATCGTCCCTAACTTTTCACTTGTCCCAAACCAAGCTTAAAAACGAAATCACCGTTAAATATGAGTTAAGATGCTAACACTACTCATACTTGTACCTTGTGAAACTTTTCGCTCCCGATAATTATTATATCTTAGGTGAATGTGCTTATTTCGAATTTCAACCATAGATCAAACGTTTTGCAAAATTTCTATGCGTCACGTTCCACCCAAAAAGTAATAAGTTTGAAGGCGAAATCATCCCATGTAGCGACTTTCGTCTCGGCATATCCCAACCTTACGGCTAAGTGACCAGGCTTTTGACACCTCACAGAGACTTGTATCGGGACTCACGGACCTTTGGTTTCAAAACCCTTGGATTTCCCGTATATACATAAAATCACAACTTAAAACGAAATAGTCTTAGTTCAAAAGCATATTTAAATTCAAGAAAAAGAGATTTTCCCTATATTTATTAAATCACGTTTACTACACTTAATATAATTACACATCCTTTAAACTAAGGAAATCCT
>BQNB010100026.1:0-24797 GCA_026074375.1 Tanacetum coccineum | reverse complement strand
ATTAATCAATATTTAAGCATGCATGTGTTAAACCACTCCTAATTATCATAATTCTAAGGGTTAATTGTTCATATCAAACACAGATTCAATTTTTCCTAATCTAATTATACTTAACCCTAATGACAAGAAATTAAACAGATAAACAAGTTAAGGAATGAAAATAACATACCCTAGGCATGATTAAAAATGGATGGATTGATACTTGAGATTTTTCTTTGTTTTTGGTGAGAAACCCGACAGTTTTATGTTTGTGTGAGTTCTTTTTAAAATGGGTTAAAATCGTGTTTGGCAAGTTTTATATCTAAAAAAACCGCTCTGAAGTGCGGCGTACTTTTCCCTTTTATATGTTTTTTTATACAAACTTATATTGTACACTACATAATTTAAACATAATCTCAATCCATCACATACTTAATATTAATAATTATCATATATCGGATTAATATCTGTACATCAAATGTAATCCATTATGAATTTATACAAATGATTTTATTTTTATAACATAACATAAAAAGTAAAATGAGAGTATATAACTACTCCTTTATTCCAGTTCGTTCTATTTCTTCATTCCAGAAACCAGTTGGGTGACATGATGTCACTCAACTTATGGTATTTTGATAACTTTTGGTCCATTTTTTTTGTTGTGAATCCCTGTAGATAGATATTTCCGTATGGATAAGTTAACCGTATTTCAGCACGCCATTGCCTTGTCGCTTCTTCTTCTTTAGTGTAACAACCCTTATAACCAGGCTTCCAGTTGACTTGTTTTAATAGCACAAGCAATGAACCAAGGAAACTGACTGCCTTCTTCCAAACACTAATTTTCTAGAATGGGTTAATTACTGTTTGTATAGCTGATGATCGATCGGTAGGATTGGTACAGTTCAGATATGGAGCAGGTTTCGGGCCATATATTAGTGCTCCAAACTTATTCCTCTTGATCACATATTCTTCCTCATCGTCGTTATCACTCTCAGTTGTTCTTAGAACATCAAACCTTGCGGCTCAGAAGGTTTGATGACAGACTCCATCAAAGGTTGAGAATTTTTTTCTAGGGTGTTAAGTATGCTACCCATCGTATACAGGAATCCCCGACCAACTACTATTGGTGCATCACGGTCGATTGGTATATCCAGGATAATAAAATTTGCAATTATGGTAGTTACCCCCACTTGACAAAGAACATTAGTAAGTATCCCATAGCTTCTGCCTGAGTATGATTAATCATCATGATTCCTCTATCGACCTTCTTCATTTCTTCTCTACCCAATGTTTCATAAATTCGGTACGACATAGTATTGATATCTGACCCAGCTAACGTATTTTCATTAACCTTTCCCTCCAATCTGATAGGAAAAACGAATGCTAACACTTCTTTTCTGCTTTTTCTTAAGTTAAATGCCTCTCAGCTGACGAAGATGGTCCTATATCTTGATATAACAAGCTAAGGTTATCCATTACTCTATTCTTGTTTCGGCTACTTTTTCCCATCTTACATACTAATGGTGGAAGTTCTTCTCAAAATTTTGGCACATCATCAAAATTGAAATCAAGTAATTGATCCCAATCATCTGGACTCTTTTCCGTTTTTTCAGAATCATCCTCAAATGGATTCGGTTAGAGATAAATAGTGATCACCCTGTTACCGAAGTCAACGATTCCTTTAGCTAGTCTTATGAATGATCTTCCCAAGAAAACTCCATGTTTAACATCATCTTCCTCGGGATTTATGATAAATTTGACAAAATAAAGCTCTCCCTTCAAAGCAACAATGAGCTCTTCTTAACCAACTTTTGTCCTTTTTTCACCTCATAATCCAAACACAACTTTACCACAAACTCATTCGATATCAAGTTCTCGTCATATTCTAAGTTAATTTCACCATCATACGCTTCCAAGCCATTCATAAAACATGGTGCAATGTACCGCTCATTAACTTCATTTATTTCCATTTTGTTGAGTGCATTCATCACCTTCTTTCCTTTACTAACAGCCGTGTCCTGATATTCCAGAGAACTCCAATCTCCTGATCCCTCAACTTTGACACTTGAGATTTTGATCACATTGTCTCCTAAGCAAATTTTTCCGAGACTTGAATTTGGATCCATTACTCTTATAGAATAAGACAACATTAAAATAACTATTAGTGGGTTAGTTAAAACAAATAACAATAGCTTTTTACACTTACATAATATTAATAAACAGATAGAGTTTTTCAATGCAAACAACTTTTGCTCAAAAATGGAGAAATAATCATTCTGTTTGATTTCAAGCAGGAAAGTGCGGCACACTTCAAAAGAAGTGCGATGTACTTTATGAGTTTTAAAGCTTTTATAATTTTTAATTTTAGTATTTTTACGTTTCTTATTTTTTATATTTCCTAAATATCTATTAAACATGGCAATTATCAGGTTTTTAAACATATTTATCATCATATGGTTTTTATAATTTTTCTTATTTCTTTTAAAATTTTTATTTCTATTTTTATTTTGCATGTAATCAAAACTCAATAAGATACAACTAGCAACTAACAAACAAACATAGATATTTTGGAATTTAAACAAGTAATGCATAAAATAGTTCTTTTTGATTTTTTTCTTTTTAATGCACAATATGCTATAATACAAGATGTTGACAATTATGAACACAAGGAATAAATTCCATATTTCCAAAATGGTCAAATCACAATTTATGGTTTTTGGGGTTTGGTGTTTCGGTGTTTTAAAAAAAACTGATTATGTTTTGTAAAAGGGACAGGAAGTGCGGCGTACTTGATATAAGTACAGCGTACTTTCTGAATTTTGCAGAAAAACTGGCGCACAAATGCTTTGTGCGGCGCACTTTCTAAAGAAATTTTGGTCAGTTTTCCAGAAAATTGTACGACGAGTTTGAAAATTTTTGGTTTGTAAAATTATAATGAATAATTCAAGAATAAAAACAATCCCCGTCAGCAGCGCCAAAAACTTTGATGTGTTTCACAAGCTTTAAATTTATAATACTAGAATTACCGGTTAATAGACGGAAACACACGGGTAAAAGTATAACCCACGTATGTAGTATAATCTTTTAGGTAAGACCAGGTCGTTCCACGGGATTTGGTATTCTTAGAAAAATTTGATAATATTACGAAAAGGGGTTATCTTATAGACTGTCACGATCTAAAGATAATGATTTAAATTCAAGATATAAAGGAATGTTTGGTTGGGAAGATAAAGTGGAGATGGATAAACTTGGATAGATAATCGTTTCATGAATTTAAGTATAATCGATTAAAGAAATGGTTAGTTTACTTAAAAGATCATCTACTTGTTATAATCAGAAATCTTTTCGGCCTTTACTTTTGATTATAAAAATGCTTTAAGTTTAATTCAAGTTAGAAAGTAATAAATATAAACTTTCTTAACCAAGTTCATTAGACATATGGTTAAACATTAAACCTTTTTATACTCGGGTCAATAATACTTTTGTTACCCAATCCTCACAAGGCTAAAATCTAGTTGTCATAAACAAACAACTTAGAAATCAAGCATATCGCCGGAGTCTTTCGACCCATATCCGGGATAGTATGATGATCAAATGATTATTAAAGAATCCGGGTATAAAAACATCAAGCTTATATTTATTAAATTCCAAAATTCAACAGTTCATCCAAGTTTCATCTATATCACCCATATATTCCGCAACCAAACATGTTAGTCTACTCCATATTGATAAGAACAGCACACGAAACTAGTATGACTGATTCAAAAGTCATGATATAGAAATAAAGAAACATGTTCATACCAAAATCAAATAGCAATTAGTGCTCCTGCTTACAAGGTATTTCTTTGAACAGAAATTACAACGACTTTCAACTTCAAATATATTAATAATAACGACTTCTAACACCAACTTCTAAGATCAAATAGTACTTCCCTTCCACTAAAACCTGGAATGTGATGAAGAACAAGGTTTATTCTTTAACAATTCCTAAGAACAACCTCCTAACTAGTGATTATAGGTGAAATGATGAGAAGAATGATTGATATGGATGATTTGAGAAGCATATTTCGTCCTCCTTTTATAGGTAAATTCTCATCATCAGTTGGAAGAGTTGGGCAAGCCAAGAGTTGCTCAATAATGGCAATCATAATGATTTCTGTGTAACTGTCAGGAAAGTGCGCCGCACTTCAAAAATTGTGCGTCGCACTTGGTGTTTAAATAAATAGCATTTACTTCGTCTTGAAGTACGCCGCACAAAAAGAATTGTGCGCCGCACTTTTGCCTCGTTCATTAACTCCTCCTTGGATTCTCTTCTAGATTCTTCTTGTAACGACCGTTAGTGCATTTAACTGGATTTCTTTGCATCGTTAGTCCTTTTCGTCACTTTTGGTCCTGAAATGAATATTACACACCAAACAAGCAAACTTTGCAATATTTCATGCGTTAACGTGTATATTTAGTGTATTTTTAGAGGGATATTTTATGTATATTTGGAGCGTTATCAGCTCTTCATATAGTGATTTATACATCTTGAATCATAGGATCACAAGTATTGTCCTTCTAAATCCGTGCTAAGGATGCGCTTCTAGCTTAACTAGTTAATAGATATTGCCTTTGGGTTATTGAACAAGTTGACTAGCAGGTGAACCTAGATAATTCAACAAATAACGTTCTGATTCCATTGGATAGTTGGACAAGTGGACTACTAGTGTATAAATTGTCGTTAAGCAGTAAGTGGGTAAAGTCTCTATGAGCTAGGGTTTAACAAGATCACCATTGCTTTAATCCCTAAGATAAATTATAATCAGCAAATAAGGATGCTTTATGCGGATGATTTAATTGTGACAGAATTAATGTGTCTAGGTCTTAGGATGAAGTCCCGCCTAAGTCTAAGAATGATATGCCACCTCGAGATAAGTAATCATTGCACTAAATAAACAAACCAACCTTCTAATCAGATTAATGATGGCTAATACAGTTTTCTATTATAAGGCTTGACTGCTCTTTTATCTTCTGTTAATTTGCTTGCGTGGGTTAAAGTGTCTTGAATTGATTGTAGTCACCACCAAACCCATGCTAGTTTCTCAGGCTGAAACCCCCCTTTTACCTGTTAGAATTAGGATTAGAAATAACATAGGATTAGCATAGGTTTGACTTAGATTAGAATTAACTTAGATTAGTAAACCAAAGTATTAATAAATTGAGAGATTTAACCTCGCTTCAAGTGTTCGACACCCTACTTACCACGAATCTACCAGCGACAGGGTACACTACCCGTTAAAGTGTTGTTATTGGTTAAGTTGGCAAAATACAAATTTGAAACTTGAATCATAAAAATATACACCACACAACGACACATCAAGTTTTTGGCGCCGTTGCCAGGGAGTGAAATTTAATCTTGATTTTTATTCTTTATTTTAGTTTTTAAATTAGATCTAACCCTTAGGAGTAGTGTAGTTTAGAGTAGTTTATATTCCTGCTTGTTTGCTTACTCTGTTTGTGTGATACGGCGTATTCAATTCACTGAATACGACGTATTGATTATTTAATAGTTTTTCTAGTAAGATTGTTACAGGATGGACGATCCGAACATTACGATGGAGGAATACATCAGGCTCGAGGAAAAAAGCTCGAAAACATGGTAAAGTGTTTAACTAGGAAACTGCTAAGTATGGTAGAATCTGGTATGATGATGACGTTCACAACCTCAGATCTGTTGAAACCGAATTCCCAACTATAGTCTTCAATGATAGTTTAACATTTGAAGAAACACCCTCCTGTGAACCCACGGTAAGTCCTCTTAACGAAAATAAAATTGGCTTTAGAATATCATTTGACGAATCCGACAATGAAGATTACACGGTGATTTCTGACAAAAATTCATTTTCCTATAAAATTATTTATGTCAATGATTTGAAAATGGATTCCGAAAATGATAATGATAAAGTCAATATGCCTTTGTTTCCATCACCCGAGCCTATGGTCAGTTGTTTAAATGATTTAGATTTCTTTAAAGATTTTGAGAATGAATTTTCAGCCATTGTTTACAATAAGGCTTCGACGTCTAAATCGGATTTGTTAACTGAACTTACTGTAAGTCCTCAACATATTGATGAATTTAATTTGAAAGATGAAATATCATTGTCCAAATGTGATGAAGAGGAACAAAACATTTTAAACTTTAATGATCTATTTCCTTTTAATGTAATTTATCCCAATGATTCAAAATCGGATAAGGAGAATGATGATGATAAAGTCGATATTGAACACTCTTCGGGGGATTTATCTGTCAAACCGTTATCTGATGTAATAAATACCGATGTTGGTACCTATGCACATGGGTCAAATAAGCTTTTGGAAACAAGTCATGATACATCTAATAAATTTTTCAAAACTGAAACTATTATAAAGGGATTAAATTTTAATATCATGACTTGGAATCATCTTAACAAAGGGATGTTATTCATTTTTCTGATCAAGAATTTGTATGTTCCATTTGGCATCCCGTTCGACCCCTAATTGTTTTATAAGGATGGGATTAAATTGGGGCAAGTCTAACTTAAATACTTTTCTGTAAACAAAAGTGCTTGCCGGGAGACAACTCAGAATGTATTTTCAATTTTATTATCGAGTCTGTCTTCCCAGAATGTCTATACGGCGTATCCAAACCCCATGGATACAGCGTATTGACCTTTTAGACGTTATCCAGTCTTTATTTTCAGCACAGTCTATACGACGTATTCATTAAATGAATACAACGTATACGGGTATCAATACGGCGTATCCTGGGGAATGGATACGGCGTATCGACTTCTTGTACAGTTTTAGGTATTTATTTTGAGTCTAACCAAACAAATACACGGAGATAGAATTGCATTTGTTTTCTGAGAATTTACATAGGACCTCATGAAAGAAAATCAATGTTGGTGGAGAATTTGCAAATTTGGAAATCTTGAAGTGTTGGAGTCTTGAAAACTCAAGATGGCTGTTCAACATGAATTCTTGCTTAATAAATCTACATAGAGAATCTACCGAGAAAATATCAGGGGAGTTTCTCATTCTAATTCTTTTTAATTCTCGTATTTAATGTTTTATATATACAACGAGGATGTTGTATAATTCAAGTGGGGGGATGGAATTAGAATGTTTACTTGTCCTAATTTTCACACTAAAATGCTTAAATTATGCTCAAATTTAAAAAAAATTCAAGCATACTTTTGTGAAATTACTTGATACATAACCCGCACACAATAACCCTTGTTAGATATTGTGAGGATTTAACCTTATCCGTTTCTAAATGTTTACCCAAATTCCACAAAATATGAGTGTGCCGGTGATGTAGTAGACTTTAGAACTTGTCTTGGTATATCTATTCGAGACCGCATGTAGTAGACTTTAGAACTTGGCTTGGTATATCTATTCGAGACCGCAGTGATAAGTACTATGGATTTAGATGGAGTAACTTGTTTAAATTGGTAAATTTTAAGATTACACCCAAATCGCCTTTACATGTTGCTTATTAACTAACTACACTGGTTAGTTAACCCCCGTATAAACCCTTTGTTTACTCTCACTTTAAGAGTAAGATACCCCTAGAATAACCCGTAGAGCCAATCCTTTAGGAACTACACCAATTATTTGTTTCATTACACCTTTACACCTTAGCCTACCCTGTTAGATTAAGTTTATTTTACAGTTGCTAGTTGCTTAAAGTGTAAAGTTTAGTTGCTTAAAGTGTAAAGTATGTATTTCCCGAGTCTTGTGTCAATTTTGGTACGGTTGGAAGAAATTTACACATTGCAAATGGGAATGTATAATGTAGTCAAAACTCATGTATTTTTACTACCATCGCAATTAATGGTACGTCCGAAGAATGAAGAATTATCGAAGGAATTATCCAGAATTATTATGACCGTGAAGATGGTGAAACTAATCCGAGTTTCTTATATAGTTAGATGTTAAAAAAATCAAAAAAAATTAGAAAAATCGCAACAAAAAAGAGAAGGAAAGTTTGAAGATAATCGTTTCGCAACTACTGAAGGATTTACACGAAGGATCGATTATTCGTTGATACGTCTTAAAGTCAACGATGTAGAGTATTGTATAAAGTGGTAGATATCGCCACTTGCCTTGTAAAGTATGTAAAGTATGGGATGATTGGAAAGTTGACCGTTACGAGAACGCCAACTTAGGTTGTTGTTCTTGATCCATGATCAAGACGTTGTAAATAGTCATGTCTTTATCATGGTAATGGTCGAGAAAAAGTGTCTAGCAACTTGTATCTTAGACTTAATCTATTTGTTTCGTATTTTTTATTTAACAACAATTTATTTCCCTTTCATAATCATTAACCATGGGTTTTACGCGAATGAGGATGTGATCGAGCATGCATGTCTATTCCGTCGTTACGACCATGTATGCATGTCTCAGCTGCCTTGTTGGTTTATTACTATTGGTGAAAGTTAGAAGATCCATACCCTATATTACTCTACTAGTCCTACTCTTTAGCTTATTCAAGGTGGGAGTGAGCAGTCACATATGTCTATCCCGTCGTTACGGGTGTGTATGTGTGGTCTTTGTCGCCCTCCTGGAATATTGGTATCGATAAAGATTAGTTAGAGTAATCAACCCTAAGCCTTATCTTAAAAACCCATATTTACCTTTATAAACTTGTTACTCCTTAACTCTAGTGGTGGAGATATGTATCCTTGCCAAGCTTATGATAGAATACTCGTCATGACCGAGCAATTGAGCGAATTAGTTACAAGTTACCACATAGATTAGTTGAGTGATTTGAGTGTTTTCATCTTCCTATTTCGTGAGGTGTTTGGTTGTGTACTTGTAATAGATCAAATAAATGCTTTAACGGAAAATATCCTTAGGGATACATTTTTATAAACTTCTAAAGGCTACTTGAGGACAAGTAGGATTCAAGTGGGGGGATATTTAATGACATCAAATAACGTCTATTTTATAGCATCATTTATCCCATGTAATTAAACCATTTTGTATAATTATTGCAAAGAATTGTTACTTAATCGTTTGTATTTGAGAATTGCAGTCATTACGGAGTACTTGGTGAAGGCAAAAGGCGCACATTTGGAGCTTAAATGAAGATATTTTGAAGATTAATAATTCTGACAACCAGTACGCCGTATCCATCAAGGAAGTTAAGGTTGGTATACACGCAAGAACTCTCCAAAAGACTAAAGGAAACAAGCTTAATATGTCGTATCCAGAGAAGTCCAATACGCCATATTTAAGATATAGTATGTGAAGATTTTGAAAGATATCAAACGTGGTCCTTACTCCAAGAAACTCCAATACGCCGTATCCGATCCTTGTGGAAAAATACCCTATATTTTGACATTAATTGCTGTCTTTTAATTTTGCTATATCAAAC
The DNA here is from genome assembly GCA_026074375.1 of Tanacetum coccineum. NCBI lineage: Eukaryota > Viridiplantae > Streptophyta > Magnoliopsida > Asterales > Asteraceae > Tanacetum > Tanacetum coccineum. The sequence continues at coordinate 15,412 of BQNB010100026.1, read as the reverse complement.
CGACTTCCAGACAATATATATAGAAAACTCAAAAACGAGTTTTAAGTTTGCTAAATCATATTCTCGATACCTAAACCACAAAAGTTGATTTTCAAAGGAGAAAAAGAGCAGAAGAGGTCTTGCAATGCATTCCAATCCATAGAAGACAAAATGTAATTTCTTATACTCTTGTAATCGTTCAGTTTTTGGTATCATTCGTTAACTCGGTTAGTTTACATTGGCTAAAATAATTACTCTTGTATTAATTATGATGTTTGAAGGCTAATACCTTTAGGTATTAGCCATTATTATGAAGATCTGAATGTTTGGTTTTTTTTATATCTCGATTGCTTAATTTATTGTTGAATGCTTGTTTATGTTTATCAATTCATACTTGTTTATGTGCTTTTATATGCGACCTATCATTCAACTAGATCTAGTGATACAGACCAAGTAATCTAGATGCCGGGATAGCTCTCCATATAGTGATTTATACATCTAGAATTATAGGATCACAAGTATTGTCCTTCTAAAATCATGCTAAATATACATTTCTGGCTTAACTAGTTAACGAAAACTGCCTTTGGTTTATTGAACATGTTGACTAGTAGGTAAATTTAACGTAATTCAACAAGTAATGTTCTGATTCCATTGGATAGTTAGACAAGTGGACTACTAGAGTATAAAATTGCCATTAAGCAGTAAGTGGGTAAAGTCTCTATGAGCTAGGGTTTAACAAGATCACCATTGCTTTAATCCCTAAGATAGATTATAATCAGGTAATAAGGATGCTTTATGCGGATGCTTTAATTGTGACAAAATTAATGTGTCTAGGTCTTAGGATGAAGTCCCACCTAAGTCTAAGAATGATATGCCTCTTCGAGATAAGTAATCATTGCACTGAATAAACAAACCAACTTCTAATCGGATTAATGATGGCTAAAACAGTTTTCTATCATAAGGCTCGACCGCTCTTTTATCTTCTGTTAATTTGCTTGCATGGGTTAAAGTGTCTTGAATTGATTGTAGTCACCCACCAAACCCGTGCCAGTCTCTCAGGCTGAAAACCCCCTTTTACCTGTTAGAATTAGGATTAGAACTAACATAGGATTAGCATAGGTTTGACTTAGATTAGAATTAACATAGATTAGAGAACCAAAATATAAATAAATTGAGAGATTTAACCTCGCTTCAAGTGTTCGACACCCTACTTACAACGAATCTACCACCGACCGGGTACACTGCCCGTTAAAGTGTTGTTTTTGGTTAAGTCGGCAAAATATAAATTTAAAACTTGAACTATCATAAATAAACACCATACAACGACACATCAATACCAAAGGGGAACTAACTAGCAAATTTTGTGGAGCTTGGTTGGCAATGGGGAGGGGGGACGAGTATAAGACACCAAAGGGGGGACCAATTTAATCCATTTTGATTTTCCTTATGCTTGTGGATATTATTTAAAGGACCTTGGTACATACTTGCATGCATAAGAGTGAACTTAGCAACATTCAAGATACCCGAACAATTAAAACGCGCGACATTTTATAAAATAAAATGCAACAAATTAAATATATGCTAGCAAGGTAAAAACAAGATAGTCGGTAAAAGACTACGATCAAAGGAAAGCCGGAACGTATCCGGTAACATTTCTCAGTTATACGCGGGGCAACTTCCTAGTTTTAGGTCAAGTCAACACGTAACCTATAAAAGTAAACTAATGCACGTAAATAGAAATTTTTTTGACCTGCAAATTTACGGAGTGTCACAAATTATGACTATATACTAAATTCACTCTTATTTCTTTCAAATTTAACAATTATTACAACTTATGCATGCATAAAAATTGATTCTTTAAATTAGGGCTTTGTCATAATTTGGGGCTTTTGTTAATTTCAGTTTTTTTATATATCTTAGTGGTTTTTATAAACTTTGGGGGTTTTTTAGTTCGTATGATTTGATGGTTGTGGTGGTGGAAGTGGAGGAGGAGGAGGAAGAAGAAGGTGAATATTTCTTTTTTACTTTCAGTTTTGGATTGTGGTGGTGCGGCGATTGAAGAAAGAAAACACAATGGCAAGAAGCATGATTTTTGATATTATCAGGTAAGAAAAACCGCCACCACCACAATCATAAGCCGCTGTCACCACCATTTTCTGAAACCATCGCCACCGTCACCAGTTTAGTTTAGATATATGTATCTAACTGGCTGGTGGTTTGGTGATGTTTTGTTTGGATGTGGATTTGAGCGGAATGAATTTTTATTGGTTTTGGCGGCGCGATGATAGTTTTAGTTGATTTTTGGTTGTTTACTTGATTCTGGTGGTGTTTTGTTTCGATTGTTCGATCTAAGAGGTTTTTAGTTTCAGTTGATGAATTTGTGGGTACCTTTTGTATTTTGAGTTCATTTTTGTTGCGATTGTAGTTCCATGTTATGTTTGGTTTTGTTATGTTAACGGCTCTTAATATGTTTGATCTCTTCTTGATTGTACATGGTAGGTGACGAGACAAGAGTAGTAACACTAGAAGAAGATACAAAAGCAGAAAGATGATCGAACTTAGCATCGTCTTAATACATAAAATGGTACGAATTTTATAACCCATGTGGTTCTATATATTAAATTTAGAGAACGGTTACTTTAACCTATTAATGAAACCAGGTTTCTTTAAATTGTATACTTTTAGTTACTTGATTTCTAAGAGTAAACTCAATTTTTTTTATCAGTTACGGGTTATAACCCGTCCTTTTTAAGGAATCTTCATATTCATTTTTAGTGATTCGGCGATTGCAAGTCTTTATATTATTGGTAATGTATGTGATTTACAATTTTTTGTAATATTAAGTTTTGTTTTTCTTAACAGGTTGTCGGGATATGACATTTTTGGCGGTTTCTACACAACAAGAGGTAACTTTTTGCATAACTTTTAAATGATTTATTTTGGAGTTTACTCCGCATTATGTAACTTCTTACTATTCAAGGAAAGCCGGTAAGTCAAAAGGTAACAATTTTATAATGTTTATGCATAGGATTCGAGCGAAAACGGCGTTGAAGGAACCGCGAAAGAAGATATACTGTAACCCTTGCACTTTTCTGAGATCTATATGTTCTAATTCGGTCATTTGACTATTTGACTTTTGTTAGTTTCGTTTGAGCAATTACCGTGTTGACGGTGGTGAATCTATGTTGATCTTGGTTATCTTAGTTATATGTGCTTGTGTTAATCCTTTTAGAGGATTTTATCTATGTGATAATTTTCCGGGAGGTTGTCCCGTGTATAGCTTGAGATATCTTATAACGAGTTCTGGCACGTCCGATAATGTTCAAATCAAAACTAAGGCAATTTAACTATGAAATAGGTCGTGTAAATAATCGAGATTCATGGAAAAGTATTTTTGAATTCATTAAAAATCCTAGGAAACTTCGGGTAACATTTTAAAATAGTGAACTTTGAGTCTTAAGAGAACCCGACACAAAACGAAGCAATCCCGAGCCCCTTGGATCCCATATCCGGTCGAAGCCAAAGAGGGGACAAGGATGACATGTTTGTAGCTCTTTGATTCCTTGGTGGTCCAAGTCTAGTACTATATAATTTTGTCATGGCTCATAACACACACATTGCATGTTTGAAAACTCACACACTTCTCTCTTTTTTTGTTTGGCTCGTCCGATTCTCACACACACACAAACAATACATTTTTATTAATTTTGATCAAGAACATGAGGATTTAGATGATTTTGGGTTGATTCCAGTAGTCGGGTTATCATTTAAACAATGTTTGAGTTGTCGGATCGTGTCTTAACTCGCTTTCAAAACCCTCTTTGTAAGTTGATCTTTTCCTAAATATTATTGTACTTTTAGATGTGTTATGATGCATAGATGAACGTTGTACGATGCGTTTTTTATAAATCGTAAGCTAAAATTTTCAAAAGTAAATAAAAGGGGTGTTTGGTTCGTTCGAATGTAAGAAAAAGTGGAACAAGGGTTTATCATTTTTATGTCGTGGTTGTGATGGTTGAAAAACATTTAGATACTATGTGGCTTATTTTTGGTCTAGGTTAAATAATAAGCTTATTCGGCTTATTTTAGCTTAAAGATATTCGGTTGGGATAAAAGGTTTAAGAAATCATGGTTTTGGTTATTTACTTATGGTATCTTATTTTTTTGAGCTTATTTGATAACTTATTTTGGCATCTAAATGAACTAAGAAGCTTAATAGCTTATTTAAACGCTTAATGGACTTGTTTTTGGGCTTATTGTAACCCACGACCCAAAGAGCTCAATAAGTCGTGGCTTATTGTGGGCTTTTTGTGGTCCGGATTATTTTTGTGGCTTTTTTATAGCTTAGTATGATACTTAAGGCCTAACGAAGCTTAACGGGTTGAAAATAAGTTATGGATAGCTTATTTTTGGCTTAATAGGGCCACAACCCAATAAGACAAGCCAAACCATAATTTGGTCTTGGTCCGTGAGTCTTGGCTTGCATTGTGGTTTATTTCTCGGACTTATATTTGATATTATAGATATTGGACCTAAATCGGATCTTAGAACTTGAAAATAACGTTTGGGCCTCTATTGGGCCTTAAAGCCCAATAAGCGAAAACTAGTCATTTTACGTGATTAGAACGGACTTTTGAAAGTGACACATACTTATATAATTACATATATGTGAATTAGTCGTTTGAGGAAACGTGTTTTGGTAAACGTTGCGAAATATAGATTTTTGGCATTTTGTCAGAAAATGGTGAAATTGGGGAAAAGCGTTTGAAAGTGAGGTTTGAAACCTTGAAAAACGTTGTATAAACGAACGGGTCATGCCGAAATTTCATAAAAATCCTATACCTAGATTCTTACTCAAAACTTACTTTTATGACAAGATAATATAATATTATTATTTTAATAAGTCGACTAAAAGACAAAAAATATATATATTATAATTATAAAATATGAAACTTCTCCAAGTCGTTTAGTATGACTAAACGTATCTTTTCCTATAACTATACATATAATTAAAGTAACTAAGGTTACCGAAGTATATTCCTAAATACTTATTATCTGAGTCTTCTTATATTACTTACCTATTGATACTTAAATAGTATATGTATATTATACTAAGGTATGAACTAGAACATGTTATCTCTGAAATTAAGTCGTCAACCATCACACCACTGATAATGTTAAGGGTGACCGTACAATGCATCTGACCTCTATGCATCGACCTTGCAAACACTTTTGGAGCGTATATCTAAAATTGAATATTAACTGGATTAGGTCGTGACCGGACGTTGTTGCACTTGCTTGTTTGATCTAGATCTTTGCTACCTATCACCTTTTGTTTAAGGTGAGTTCTCGTAGCCCTACTTTTTGACTCTTTTTCCGTTGGGGGGAAATGATACTCAAATCTGTTTTTGAACCTGTTTTCTTACTGTGCGAAACTTGTATCTTTTGGACAATGCTATGTGCCTATGACTACTATGTGGATGACATGAAATTGGTAGAACTTGCATGTGGATCATATGTGGTATTATGAGGTATCTTGTGATCTTGTGAACTTATAAACTTGTGATCTTCCGCCCTATGTTTAGCTCCAGCTGGTAGGCTCTAGGTGCGTGTTAACTTAGAAGCTTGGATCTTTGAGAGTGTTGGTATCTAGATTAATGGTGTATCTATGGACCTTCGATGGCATGTGTTTCTACGTTGGTATCTTATCTATTGCATGTATTCACTGTCATATTGCATATTTGTCCACCTTTTGAAACTATGGCACAACAACTGGGTTGTTATCAAACCTACGAGCTCACCAACTTTATGTTGACCTTTTCGAGTATCATTTTCAGGTAATGTTAATGATCAGTGAAGTTTTGTTCTTAAGGGCATCTTGTATGGATCAATTTTCTGAGAGACTTGCATTTGATATGATCTTGAACATTTTGATTTATGTTATCTTGAGACTATCTTTGTCCCCTGCGTGGGAATTTGGTTTGTAATCTTTGTGACTATGTGATGTGTTCTTTGACGAATCTTCACCCAAGTGCTACTTGTGGTCGGGGAATGTCACGACACTTATATTGAATGCATTTTAGTATTTCTCTATCTTGTATCTTGAGTTGTGATTATCAATTCTCCATCACATCCCGTGTTTCCGCCTTGTCGGGGTGTGACATATACACATAAGAACAAGTGTAAGACTTTCTTTATCAAAATTCTTTAACTTGAATGTTTGGCTTCAAATTCGTTCTGTTCATTTCTAACTGGGGATTCATGGAATTACAGGTAGAATTCGATGAAAGTAGGAAAGTTATTGGTGTCACCTCTGAAGGAGAAACCGCGAGATGCCAAAAAGTTGTATGTGATCCATCATATGTGCCTGATAAGGCAATTAAGCGTATAGCATGCCAAATTCTATTAGTAACAATCGCAACTTTTTTTTCAAGAAAATGGTATGATGCAGGTTGACTTTAGTGATAACACGTCAAATGAGTGAAACAAGTTACACCTCAAATAGCATGTTAAATGGGAATTCATGGAATCGCTAAATAGTAAATACGTTCTTTATTTTTTTAACAGTGCGCTGTGTTGTTGTGCAAACCGGAGCCAGCAGAGCGTATATTCGTGTAGAGGTATGATTTTTGCATTTATTTTTTGTAGTTTCCGTTTGTGATGTGATGAGATCCCCTTAAGTATGAATGTAAAGACTTTCTTTATCAAAATTCTTTAACTTGAATGTTTGGCTTCAAATTCGTTATGTTCATTTCTAACTGCGGAATTCATGGAATTACAGGTAGAATTCGATGAAAGTGGGAAACTTATTGGTGTCACCGCGAGATGCCAAAAAGTTGTATGTGATCCATCATATGTGCCACTTAAGTGTATAGCAGGCCAAATTCTATTAGTAACATTCGCAACTTTTTTCAAGAAAATGGTATGATGCAGGTTGACTTTAGTGATAACAGGTCAAATGGGTGAAATAAGTTACACCTCAAATAGCATGTTAACCGGGAATTCATAGAATCGCTAAATACGTTCTTTATTTTTTTTAATAATGGCTATGTTGTTGTGCAAACTGGGGCCACCAAAGCGTATATTCGTGTAGAGGTATGATTTTTGCATTTATTTTGTGTAGTTTCCGTTTGTGACGTGATGAGATCCCCTTAAGTATGAATGTATACATGTATTTCACGTATAAATGTATCAAGATGTAACTTTGGTATGATGTCTATTCAGGCATAAAGAAATGTTTGGTTGGTAAAAATGACGAAATTGTTGTGCTACAAGCATTAGTAACAGAAATCCGGACGAGTTCTCTATCAGATGATGAATTTACTGAGGTAATGGCTTATATGTGTTCACTGTAAACCTGTTCGTTGATCTATATTATTATAGAAACAGAGAGTTGATAACAACCATTCAAAGGGTTGATGAAACCATAAATTTATAGCGGTTTTTTGGGATTGTTGTTTCAGTTAGTTGTTTAAATTGGGTTGTTTGGGATTAATGGTCCCAGTAAGAGTGTTCCCAGAGTTCTTGCATGCTTAAGCAATGTATCTTGACGATTCTTATGGGTGAAAATAATTAACCCATACTGTTATCTAAGCTTGGCCCTTTTTTGTTCCATATTTATATTGTTTATGTGTTCTGATATTATAGGCATGCGTTAATGCTCCTTGGTGTTAGCGAAGCTGTCGTCAATGTGTTGCCATTTATTCTTTACTATGTCAGTGGATTCCTAAAATGTTGCATATAAAATCATGAATTTTGTATATATGACTCGATAATATACTTGGGCCATTTATTTTGTTCTATTTCGTGTTTATTGTTTACATTTCTTTTGCATTGTCAAGTAAGTGTAGATTCTTATTACTGCATCATGTAAGACCATAATGAAGTTATACGATGCTTCACATAAGTAAAAGTTCGATTTTTTTCAGAAAACAAGCCCGGTGCAACGCACGGGTATGAACGCCTCGTTGAATACATAAGTTTAAAACCAAGAACAACCGTTTAAGCTCCGAGATTTAAATGAATCATTTCCGGCCTCAAACAGTTAAACTCAATGCAATTCATAACTCTCACCAAATACTTATACACCTGTTAACCTTTATACCAAGCATGACTAATATAACTAGACTTGGTGTGACATTCACACAAGAATCGTTACTAGTATCCATTTGAGAAGCACAAGATCGATATAACATCACATCCCCCATACGTTGTAAATTTAAACTCTCAAGCCTTTCATAAACTATTAGTGGTAGACTATAAGTCCTTATCATGCCACACTTATTTCCACAGTATATCTACATTAGAAACTGAAACTGAGACATGTAACAAATTAACCGTAAATTAGCTTGTGTTAATTAGATAATCACTAGGCATCTCTTTTACATCAAAGCTGTGTAACAATTCCAGAAACTGGCTCTCATATACACCAAGTATGAAAAATGACATTAACTCAATTAGACTAAGCTCTTTAATACTCGAGCTAAGTCTACACTAACAGCCCTAACTCAACCTAAACCACGCCATCTCAACAAAGCCAGTGTTTTTTGGTTGATCTCAACAATTTCAGTGTTGGACCAAGTGCGCTACCTTTTAAGTGCACCACAAATCCATTGTCGGCCCACTTGTTCCACCCAGAATCATTCTTTATCTTAGTCCACGAGTTATCTGCTTTGTTTGCTGCAGCTAGTTGAGAAAATAAGAAAGAAATCAATTAATAGATAGCTTTTGTGTAACATTTGATAAGTGCATTGCATTTCATTAACAGGATAACATGTGTATGCACAGTGGTGGGAAAATGGGTAACTGGTCAGAACAAGTAGTTTAAGTGAGGGTTGAAATGGGCCGGACCAGAATGGGTCGACCTGCCAGAACATAATGGACCACCAACCTAAGTAAGATGCCATTCCATGATATTAACCCTTTCCCGGGTTTTATAATAATAACAACCAAATTCTTTATTACTGGTTAATGGGGTTGAATGCATTTTATATACAATTTTCGGCGGATTTCGACCTGTTTTCAGTTCAGCTACTTTTTATGTGTTTGTCCATTCGACCCATTATTGGAAGAGAAAAAGATATACTTGGACTTGGGTCTTTAGATACTTCTTTGTTCTCAGCCTTGGATACTTCTGGCTCGAAATGGGTCTGAGGCTGCTATTTGATATTGCAAGTAATTAGATAATAATCAAATTTTTTATCAGTTAACTGACAATTTTTTTTTAAAATATAAAAGCCTACGTTCAGTGAAATTTGAGCTAGTTCTCGTTCCGTATTTTAAAATAAAAACCTTTCTTTCCTTCTAAAACTTCTACTAGGTCCCTATTAATTCAAACCATCAAGTAAAACTACTAAAAAACGATTATAAAATTTCTACTTTCCATGACTGATATGCACTCACTTGTGTATCTATATACATCTAACTAGTCACAACAGTAATGTATGACCCTTAGTTTGCATCACAATCATATAAGAAGCAATAAATAATGTACTGTATATGTCTTTTATGGGACTAAACGAGAAATTTGAAAAAAAGTTGACCACACGAAATATCACTATTCATTTATCTCAGAAGGTGAAATTTAAATAGGGCATTATCAGAATACCTTTTTAGCTTCATCAGGTGTGGCGGATGTTTGTTCATCTCCTTTGACATTTCTAGGAAGATAATCGCGTTTATTAACTATGTCAATTGCATCTGCCACAAATTTATCTTCAGCACCATTGAGCACCTCCGAGCGGTGTTTCTTCTTCCTGTGATTCAAAAAAGCAAACTTGGGTAACCTTAAAGAAAACCAAAGAGTAACAAGTTAAATAAGAACACTATGTATACACAGACACCTAACTATACCTTAAAAAAGTTTCTAATAAAAAAAATGTTCCAACTTTCTTATCTTTGTACATTTAAATGTGGCACGTTTGACCCGTGTATGGGTTATATTTTATCTGTAACAGAGTAACAGGTCAAACATGTAAAATAAGAAACATGGCATAAAAGGAAACGGGTCGAATGGGTTGAGCAGGCGCCCAAAGTGTATTTTTCATGCATAAAACCTTCTATCAGATTATTGTTGATCTAATATAACTTCTGTAATCATATTTGACAATTTGTATATTTCTAGAAAACTTAAAAGCTTCTGACAAAACGTCAAAAAGTGTTCAAGGTAAATCCAACCTAAAGATGCAAAAAAGTTACCCATTTCGCTCACTAACCAAACCCGCTCACTTTGTCACCGCTAATTAAATTGCACTACTTACTTTGAGCATTGAAGTTTTGCGGAGGCTTTGGTTTTCTTTGAAGCTGTTTCTTTAGGTGAAGGTTCTTCTTCGGAGATTTCCTCCTCAGCCTCCTCGGGTTCACATCTGTATCCTCCGGTTTCCTTATCAAACTCTTCATTTGCCAAAAGTAACATCCCAGTACCTGCATCTTCCCTCCTGTCAACTTCTAGCTCCATTGCTTCAGTCAGAGCCATCACTTTCCTTTTTACACTGATATGACAAAATGTGTTAACTTGTCAAATAACTATTATCAGTGTGCTTCACAGCGTGCATTCGAGAACAATCAAATGTACCTACAAACAAAGCTAACTAGCACTAAAGATTAAATACATAATTCTGCATCCTTTTTATCATGTACAATTTCATTATACCACATAAGTTTAAGAAGAAAATTATGAGTTTAGCCCTTAAGCTATTTCCTGCACTGTTTTTTTCAAACAGCATATGCCCATAAGCTCATTCTGTAAATAAGCTTAAGCCCGCTCAAATAAGCTAATCCAAACACCCTCTAAATGAATCATTTCCAACCTCAAACTCTATGCAATTAACAAATCTACCCAAATAACGTTTTACACATCTGTTAACCGTTATAACAAGTGGGACTTGTATAACTACACTTGGTCACCAAATTTTGTAACAGAATCATTACTAATTTTGATGTCAGAAGAATTAGGTTCGATGTAACATCACATCCCCATTGGTTATACTTCTACATTCTAAGCGTTTCAGTAGTAAGCTACTAATAACTGCTACTTATGTAACACTTACTGTATTTCATAGTTATCAATATATCCCCTCAAACCTATCACAGTGACAGGCTAACTGCAACAAACTAGCTTCTAATTGTCGAGCTAGACTAGAAAGTCAAATCGAGTAACTATAGCTCTTCTAATACTGAATAACACCAAGCTATTCTAATATATGTAAAATGACGCAAACTCAATAAACCAAGCTCTTCTAATAATCTAGCAAGACTAGAAAGTCAACTCGAGTAAATATAGCTCGACTTAAACCGAGTCGATTACGAAAACTCAATAATAATAATAAGCTTTTTATATTGTTTTGCATCAGAATCCTGTAACTAATAATTAACTTTCCAAAATCGTCTTGATTAAATAGTACAAGATTATGTAAATATATATCATACAGCATATAAACGTAAATGGTAACAAGCTCGACAAGACTAACCTATTCTAATTCTTAAAAATCTACTCGAGGAGCTCTAGCTAGACTTAAATCAAGTCGACCTCAAATACTTTATCAATGTAATGTGAAATCAGAACCATATATACACAAATAATATCAATGTAAAATGCCACAAACTATTCTAATACTCGATCTCGACTCCAAAATTTACACAATTAGCTCAAGCTCAACAAAAACTTTATACTACTAACAATTAGGTATCTGAACTGTTTTGCATCACTATAGCAAAATAACTTTGAAAATCATTTCTATTAGATAGTATATGTAAAAGCTCCATAAGTATTCTAAGTTCTAACACTCGAGCTCAATCTCCACTTAAACCGAGCCAATTTCGGAATGTTTCTAATATTCGAAAGCCTACTAGAATAGCTTAGTCTCGACTTTAGCAAGTTGACATTATAATTGATGATGTTTGTTTTGCATCAAAATTGGGTATTCGAAATCAAAGGCACCTTTTGCACCTAACTACATATACACAATTTGGAGCTAAAATCTAAACGAGTAAGTCGATATCAACTTAAACCGCGTCTATTTCGTACACTAGATGTTTGTAATTTTAAGCAGAAAGACGAATGTAAATACTAATTTATAACATAAAAAAAATATTAGGGTAAATGTAGTTAGTTAGGGAGGGAGGGAAGTAGTTACAGATAGTCGGATGAGCCGTTGGGACAAGGCTGAAAATGTGATGGAGATGACTGATGACGTCAGCAATCGTTGTGATCAAGCGATTTGTTATGTCAACAGTTGGGAGGGATAGCGGGTGTTTGTAAGTACCGGGCTTAATTTGTAATATACGCATATGGGCTCAGGCCCAATACAACAAAATAGCCGGATTGCTAAGTCCTTGACAAGGGGTCACGCTCACCGAATATTTCAAAGGGGGGGGGTGGGGTATGGGTGGGGGGGGGGGGGTGCGAGAGTGTGTCCAGCCTTCCACTTGGAAATCACCTCACAAGCAACTGTATTATTGAAAGTCAATGACTCATGTGCATATATCTTCTCCGCTTCAGCAACTGCAAAAGCAGCCTCATTACTGTCTTCTCTATACTTGAGTAGTTCATGTGCTGAGTGTTGCTCCTTATCACGTGCTAAATGATAGTATATCAAATCTTGAGTTTGTACTTAATGTGAACCAGCTACATGACCGACATTCCCATGAGGTTCCACCTCAAATGTATGATCCTACTGCGGTTCCACCTCAAACTCAACTCCTTGCAACACCTGCACTGAACCCGTACCTACACCAGAACCAATGAAAGTTTTCTTGTATTCCCCACTTTCATTGAAACCCATATTCCTGTAAAGCACTACCTTTGAAGTAACGTCATCTAACCTCCAAAGCTTTATTACCCACTATACCTTTTACGGTATCCCAGGAATATGCACTTGACCTTAACCGGTTCAAGCATCCCTTGCTTAATACTAGCAAGCCAACCAAAAAACCCTAACATATCTATAGGCGTCTTAAATCCAGTCGCTGATGATGGTGACCTTGTTCACTAGATATGTAGACATGGTTGTATCCTCTGCCCAAAGAACCTTGGACAGACCAGACTGAATCAGAAAACAACATACCTTAGCCAAGAGTGTCACGTTCGTCTCCTTAACCAACCCATTCTGCTGCTATAACCCTGCAGCACCCAAATGTTTGGCGACCCCACTCTTCGTACATTGTTGTGTAGACCTCTGATTACAAGAATCAAGAACATTACCCGTCTTGATCTTCCACCCAGTCTGATATTCCTTTTTCTGCTCCTTTACCAAGCAGTCCGTGTTTGTCTTTTCTTTAGGTTGCTTGTCCTCCAACCGTCTTTGAGCCACTCTAGTATCATCGTTACTAACCTGAAAAACCTCAGCTTCACGATCCCCTTGAGCTCCCTGCAGTTCCACCTTAAACCAAACACGTTTTTCATCATGTACCCCATGGACTCCTGTTTCAACACCAGGACCAAGTTGTTTGAACCCAACTTGTTTTAAACCTCCATGCTTTTGTACAATATTCCCATCGAGCTTTTCGATGTTTAACCTAGTATTCATACTAGCCATTCTTTTAACCCTTTGCTAACCGTTTAACCTTTTGTGAATTTACCTACACAAAGCACGAACTAGCAAAGTAACCCGTTTGTAAAAAACCCTTGCTTTATCGATATAACCCTAAGAATAAACCTTCTTAGAAGTCGATCAAAGCAAGAAACCCTTCAAAAAATGAAACCCTTTCTTACTTAAATATCGATCGAACCATGGGCATAAAACCATCCAACAAATTGACAACCCTTGAATCAAGAAAGTAACTTATGCTTTTTGAAGTAACCCTTGTCGTACTTTTATTTTTGCAAAACAATTTCTTGTAACCTAAGAAACCTTGCAACCTTGACAGTCGACAAGTCTTGGACTTATTCTCCGACCCTTTGTTTATTCTGGTAACCTTGTGATATAAACCTCACAACACCGAATCAAACAAAGTACCTTGTGCGAAACCCTTCAAAGTAATACATTTTCTATCTCTTTGTTGATCGATTTTAAACCTTGTAATAAACCTTACAACAATCGATAAACCCCAACAAAGTCTCCTTGTGCAATATTCCCCTTGTTGCTATAAACCCTTCTTGCAAATCGAATTAATTAGAATAACCCTAAACCCTCGATTTCGAACAAGTAAACCCGATCATTAACTTGAAACCCAAGCAAACCACGATCAAAACTTAAACCACAAGAAGAAAACCCGCAACAATAAATAACTTCGATATCGATCCTAGACTTGCAAGAACTTCGAACCAAGCTCTTGATACCACTTGTTAGAATATCGACCAACAATCCAGAAATCTAGCACGGATAACTCGATAACCCAAAGGCGAACAAGCAAGTACAATATGTATATGTCGACAATAAAAGTAAACTGCACAAGAACGAGACCCAAACGATAGCTTTATTGATTCGTTTGTAAAGAAAAGAATGATGTACAAAGACCCCTCCCCTCTCACCTCTTTATTGTAGAGATGAGGGGGAAGTAAACCAACTCTAAACCGAGTTGAAAACAAACTGCTACAAGGAGAATAGTCGACTCTTCTTTGAATGGCCTAATCTAAACCATCTTTTGAGATGGTATATACAGAGTCTGAACCGACATCCTACTTGGCTAAACTTTCTCTTTACTCCTTATGCTATAGACTAAAGTGCATACTAATACTTAACAGTATCCCAACTATAATTGTTTGCCGCTAGAAAATTCCGTTGCTATACACATGTAATCGTCTAGTCTAAGGAAAATACTCAATTGTGAAAAAACTTGGGAACTTGTATACCAAATTTATGAATATGGTATTAAATTTCAAAAGCCAAAGAAGAACTTTTACAATAATGATAATTGGTATTTATAGTTTTATATTAAGCATGTATCCTTTTTTTTTTCTAAAATAAGAAACATGATTTTCTTAAGCATGCATGTTGTATTGCTATTGCCTGTTAGGGTCATGTTCATGTTCCATTTTCAACATGATTTTCTAAAGTCAATATTGCCTGTTGGGGTCATGCATGTTGTAATGGAACCTACAGCCGAAGTATAAGGTACATTTTGCATGCGCTTCACCTCTTCAAGTGTTGAAGCACCTTGTGTTTTGTTCAAGTCAAGTCTTTCTTGCATGAGGATATGACCACGTTTGGAATTATCCATCCTATATCTCTTTAAGATCTTATCCATGTAAGCATTTTGACCAAGTCCAATCAATCGCTTTGTGTCACACCCCCAGACGGGGCCTGGACGGAATACGTGTCCGAGGGTGTGACATCATAACAATCCGAACACAAAGCAATAAAGAACGACCACTAATCATGGACGTTTATAAAAGTGTACTCGTTGCATAAAAGAAAATTAATTTAAGTTTTACAACCGGTCATAAGAGAGTTAAATATAGCAGAAGCATACCAAAGTTTGATAATGACAAAAA
>BQNB010100025.1:0-19275 GCA_026074375.1 Tanacetum coccineum | reverse complement strand
CACGAACCACCACCTGAACTGAACTCGAACCAGAGTGACAAAAGCCAATTTATGACGTCCAGAGCCACTCCCACCGTTTATTCATGCAAACTCATTGAATATTTGGAGTTTTGTTAAAGGATTTTTTCTTTTGTGTGATCCTGAGGCTGAAGTGAATGTGATATATATGAGCATTTGTTAACTGAAATGTCGATAAAAAGGGGATTGGAAGAAGAGTGGAGACCAAGTATTTTGGAGGACTAACTCAAGACGTGGATATGCATAAATTCTTTTAATATCATATTTTCTTTGAATAATTTATGATATATAAAAAGTTAAGTTGTACCCGGTATTTACTTTCTCAATCTTATATTATTATTATTTCTTTTTTTTTATCTTAATTTTTTTTATTAATTATATATCTTAGTAGCTTTAGGGTATTATAGATAGTCTAGCTATAAGCCATGAATACTTTGATAACCTAACTTTTCATTTTTTTTAAAGTTTATTTAATTCACTCAGGTATGAATGTGGAACATTGATAAGAAACGAGTAGTTACGATATGAAACTAAAACGCTTTTGTCACGTGATCTCGCATTCTCTCTCCTTATAAATAGTGTGGTTTACTACTCACCTTAATACATCCCTTCTAATTATTATATGTTTCAATGTCTTGGCATTGTAAACTTTTCCCCTTACCAATTCAATGCATCCAATGCACAACTTACATCTTAAAGGTTACTAATAAGTTTGTGTAGGATATAAAAACTTTAATCTAGATCACACATATTAGTTAAGAAAGAAGATAGGAAGAAAGATAAAACTAGAGAGAGAAAGAAGAGAGAGAGAGAGACAAGAGAGAGGTGTGTGGAAGTTGTTAGGTCTTGTTTATTTTGAATCATACATAATCAACCATGAAAGCTTAGAGAGAATAGTAGAGGCAGACAAGTATTTAATTTTCAAATATTATAAAATGGAGGGGAAAAAAAGTTTATTACAAGGCTTACCCTTCTAATGGTGATTAGGAGGGGTATTTATAGGAGAGGGAAGGAAACTTCCATTTCTTTATTTTTTCTAATGTTTCACTTCTAGTCCCTATACTTAGGTAATTATGCTATTTCTTTCTTTTAGCATAATAAATATTTTTACAAGCTACTTTATTCTTAACAAAATAAAGACTAATAACTAAATATAGTAAAACCATATAATCGACACTTTTCATGAACCTAACAATCTCCCCCTAAGGGTTGATTATTCTGGGCGTTCCCTTCGTGGTCCAAGTGGTCTTCCATTCACATACATCTCCCATCTTCTCATCTGGTTGCGATACTTCAATCTCACTTCAATTTCTTCTTCAAATAATTTCAAATACTCAACCTCATCTTCGGTGAGATCTCTTTATATATAGCCATACTTAACATCATTATTGTAACTCTTTAGACCTTCTAATACTCTGTTTAGTGTTGCATCACAAAACTTATGAATCTCTGAATGTCTCATCACCCTTTTCTCTTTCTTGCTATTCTTGTATATTATTCCATGCCCGATCTCATAGGATGAGGAGAACATTTTGTGCTTTTTCAATCCTGGGAAAGACAAGTGTTGGTGTATAAGAAAACTTTCTGTTGATAACTTTCTATTCCAAGTTGAAAGTCATGCACTCTTTCCCATATCACTGAACTTCTGATGAAAACTGATAAAGACCATAGCAGACCTGTTTCTGCATAATCAGGTACCGTATGCCATTATATGTCCCGCAATTACATATCCTGTTAATATCATTCTTAGTGAGATTCTTGTAATCAGACTCGTAATTCCACTATGTCACTCATTGGGCTCTTCTTAGACAACTACTCAGTGATTAACTGTGTTCTTGACCCAGTTCTTAGTATACTTATAACTTGCATTATCTTTGAATTCGAATAAACAACTTCCCGTTGGTTTTCTAGTCTCATCTCCTCTCTCTGTCTCTTTTATGTAGAAGATCTTTGCATGGAGGATTTCTTCTAATTTCAACGCCATTATAACCGGCATAAGGATTAAAATCCTTTACACACTTATTCACCCATCTGGAAGTCATCCGTTCTTCGATATCAACATCATATGAAGAAATTGCAGGAAACTGTGAGTCCAACAGATATCTTCCGATGCCTATGAAATTTCCTTTCTTCAAAAATAAAAGATATCTTTGATTTATCAGAGACAATGCTGGAGCTTCAGGATCTCTCTGACAGCTTTGAACTAAAGGTGTGGTCTTTCGTGGATGTGGAGAAGCAAGAATTTCCTTTCTGCCTTCCCAAACAATGTCACTCTTTAAGAAATTCTTCATCTGATCAATGTGATATTGATGCTCATCTCCTGAGTACATCTTGTCCTCAACCTCCATCAACAATTTTCTTTATTCTGCTTAATAATGGTCATGACAACTTCTTCCTGATACTTGTGTTCTTGCTTCATTGGTACTTCATCATCATCTGATGCATAAGACAGTCCAAAAATCATAATCATCTATTTGTTCTTGATTTCTTGAAAATGATTGACCATGTTTCTTTTTCATAGATGACCTTTTTTCTCAGAATGACTCTCCATCAGACATATGCTTCATACTCAGATGTCTTCTGCGACTTTGCACTATTCTCCCCTCAGGTTGAACATCAATCATGACGATCTGTGCACCCAGATCTCTTAGGACGAACGACATAAAGTTCTCACAAGTAGTCTGAGGTACCTGAAGTGTCTCAAACTTCATCTGAAGTGCCAGCCATATTGCTATGTCTTGTTGCTGCAACTGAGGATCGGCTTTCATTGATAGATATAGTTGATATTGTTGTTCTGGAACAAATGATGTTTGTGGTTGAGCTGGATGAACATGAAGAATATGTCTAGACATATAACTTCTTACAAACACATCAACCAAAGAAGGAATGTTAATATCAATTGCTTGTTGAATCTGTGAGGAAATTTTAGCCTGTAACTTCCCACGCTCCTGTAACATAGCTTTAGCAATCATCTTATATGTCTCTTCTTTATTCTGTTGCCTTTCTAAAAGCAGCCCTTTTGCAACATACACTAGACTTGAACTTTAACCTGCTCAGGAACTTGCTTCTCGACTTGCTCCTTGATATGCTTATCTACCATAGTGGGTAGTGATTCAACCATTACTTCCTGGAGATGATCAGCAAGAGTATCAAATGACTTCCTTGACAAGAACTTTGCTCTCAGATGTTCAAACAAATATCCATAACGTCCCTGTAACTCCTGAAAGAAACTCTTGTAGCGTTTGAAATGAGCAGGTTTGGCTTTGAATAGTGATAGAATTGGTTGGTGGTAGATAACTTGGTGTTGGGTGAACTTGATGATGGTGTAGATGTAGTAGCAGTACCATCAATTCTTGAAGTTTCTCAGTATCCGAAATACAGATAGTAGGGAATCCTAGGAGATCTAATTGGTGTAGGGGATGGTGTACTCCTAGACTCCTCTACAATCTTCCCTTTCTCCCTTCGCTTTAATTCATACACCTCATCAGTTATTTCCTCTTCTTCTTCATTAACATTCACAGGTATTACAACATTAGTAATCTCCACCTCCGGACATTCCTTATCACTCCTGGGCTCTAACCTAGTGCCGGGAATATTTTGGTCATCATTCCTAGGGATTGGAGTCTCATCAATAACATTTTTTGGTTCTTCTACCATCTTTTCAATTTCCTCGGATGTCAAGTGCTCGTTAACCAGTTCTACATTTTCTCTAGCTTCTTGCTCTTCTTGACTTTTTGTGCTCAGCAAGACTTACTTGCAAAGTGTCTTGTAAAATCATCTCTTCTGCCTTATCAACAGTTGACATAAGAGCTGGTGGAGTAAGACGTGTGGATCTCCTTTGAGGAATACGAAAATGAATCACAGTTGACCATTTTGGATCACTTGACTCTCCTACATCTATATTAGGTTAGGTGACACTAGGGAGGCTAGGTGGTCCTAAATGCATTCCTTGGGTAGATTAGATCAGAGTAACATCTATCCCAAACACCTCCACATACATCCAATAATGCTCCGTGTGCTTTATTTCTTCTAAGATCATCCAAGCTGGAATCCTCATTCCAAATTTGTCTTTGTATCTCCCTAAATTAAAGATATTTTTCATTATATCATCATCTTTCAGATTGTGATACCTGTCTCGAGCACGTCTTGAAATCTCAGGGAAATTAGGTCATGTAATACTAATGATGATCTTAGTAAACTTGATAAGGAATCGAAAGATGTTGGATGATGAAGAGATAGGAAATCCTTCCTATAGTATCTCCAATAAATCAACAGAACTGCTATTGGTAATAAAGCAATACATCATTTTGCAATTATTACAATGGTGGTAATCCCATCAAGTGTACGCGTGTTTGTCAACAATTTGGATAAAATTCTTGCACAAAGCCAAACGTTGCCTATGCTGCCAGAAGACCAGTATGTTTAAAAGTTTGATGATGTCTTCAACTCCATTGTAAATCCCATTCATTTTTGTAAATGGACCATGTCAAAATGGGTTTTTTTAGATAGATAAGGGAACAAACTATCAACTATTTGATCACCTAAGTTACAACTTTTTTTTTCCATTTGAATTACTGACTATCAAAACCGTTAAATTTGGTATCGAACCGCTCGGTGACCGGGTTTTGCTAGTGGTTAATCCCGTTTACATTGATATGTGGCATTTGGACTTTTGATACAATTAAGTTACTGAACTTTGCGAATCATGTTCACCTAAAGATACTAAACTTTGTGCCAATTTTATACACGAACGTTTTTATACACATTTTTATCTACACATTTTTATACCACGATTTTTATAAACACGTTTTCATACACACATTTTTTATATATACATTTTTATAAACGGTTTTATTACACATCTTTTTATACACACGTTTTTATACATACATTCTTGTACACATTTTTATACACGATTTTTATAAGAGAAGCATTGCGAAAACTACAAGGACCAAAGTGTAACTTATAGAAAGTTTAGGGGTTTATGTTGTAACTTTAGTAGATAGTTAGTTAGAGTCAGTTTTTATATCTTTTCCTCTCATTCTTGTATCAATACCCTGTTAAGGTTTTGGTAGGGGTTAGTTATTTGTGTGGGTTGTGTGTTGGCTATTTTTCATTTTCAGTTCAATGAAATCACTTTCATTGTGTGTATAAAAACGCGTGCATAAAAACGTGTAAAACATGTGCATAAAATATATATATATAATTGTGTGTATAAAAATATATAAAATTGTGTGTATAAAAAAATATAAATTTGTGTGCTTAAAAAAATATAAAATTGTGTGTATAAAAAATATAAAAATGTATAAAAAAATATATATAATTATGTGTATAAAAACGTGTAAAAATGTGTGTATAAAAACGTGTATACAATGTGTGTATAAAAGCGTGTATAAAAAAGTTCGTATAAAAATGCATATAAAAACATGGATAAAAACGTGTATAAAAACATGTATTTTCTAGAGGTATTTTTAGATGAACAAAACAACAAAGTTTAGTAACTTAAGCGAACAAATTCGTCAAAGATGCGGTAACATACATGTCAAAATAACCTGGATTTTAAAGGTTTTGAGTTGATAATTGGGCCCCACAAAAAGCTGACGTGAAAATTCAAAACATAATTTCCCCGTTGCTAGTTATACGAGGTAACCTGAATGACACACCTTTTGTTAGTTCCGTAAACTTAAGTCAAACTTTGATAGTGCCATGTAACCCAAATGAACAAAAAAAAGTTTAGTAACTTAGCGATGGAAAATTGATAGTTTAAAGTAACCTGTCTATCTAAAAACCCTCCAAAAATGATGGTGGTTGGCCACCAACTATCATGATTGTTGTCTATTGCTTGTGGTAGGTGAAAAAATTGATCTGAAGTCTCAAGTGTAAAAGAAAGCTCTTTCTTGTCAAGCATAACGTGATCCTATACTTATTGATCCGTCTTCCTCAACGTATGCCATGAATTGTGCCATATATATCCAAGTGACTGATGAGAAGCTGCATAAGCTGAAACGTAAACGGATGATTCTTGATGATATTCGTCAGAATTTTGCTTTCAGGTGGACATTGCACTTGTTTAAAATCAACCTTCTTGTTAGCATCCATAAGATCATATCTCTTGTTTGGAGGACACAATTCGTCTGGATGAACATCAGCTGCATGTTGTTGTTGTGCCATGATGATTACTGAATGAGTGAAATGAAGATGTTAGGTAATAAACAATTTATTTGACATTTTTGTCTTTTTCCACTCTGTCTGTTTTATATGTTCTGGCAATTCTTTTTGAACATATTTTTGATCAGTTTCTTTCTCATGTGCTGTTGATCCCAAGCCTTGATCGATTATTTATGTTGTAAAGTGTTTGTTACCTTGGATGAATCTAAAATAACAATGGTTTGAGGACTTTGTGTTTGTAATCAAAGTGTATGCGAATCTACACTATGATACTCTAGAGGTATTTATCAAGGGAATATAACCAAACAAAGAAACAATGAATAAAACGACAAACTGCTTCAATATTAATAAGATCCAAAATCCGAGTACTTTCATAGTACTAGGGTTACAACCTTGAAGCTATACGTTCTTTCTCTAAGATGTATCTCTATCTCTTAAGCGTATATAAAACCTTAACCTAGGATCTCCTTTTATACACCACATGTCAGGAGCCTTTACAAGATAACTTCCGAACTTTTAGGACAATACAATTATAACATATACAAATCATACTAGAAATAAAGAAGAATAAACATTCCAAATATATCATCATGCTCTTATCTCCAATCACGCTTTGACCAACATAGTATTAACCTTTCTTCTATCTAAAGCAAAGTATAAACTAACTCTGACAGTAGTAAGTTTGTTACAAGCATACCTAACCTCCATTATTACTGTTAGGTTATACCTTGGCAATATTAACCTCTGACTGAAAGATTTATCCCACGACCTCCTCTAAATTGTGGATTTTTTTTTTTCCTTCAAATCCTAAGTTTCTTCTGGATTAAATCTTCTTGTCTTCTGATGATGATTCTTTCAAACACTCTTCTACTTCTGCACTTATGATCTGATGAACTTTAGTAGTTCATATGCTTGTGTACTCTCATGATCAACCTCCAATCTCTTACTCAGCATCTTTGATATCATTTCTTGACTTAGAGGATACTTCTTTTCTGTAAGCATATGAATGGCAATTCCATTTTGCATCAGCAAATGTGATACTCACATAATTTCACATAAACTCCAACTTATTAGATTATACTCATTCTGATCTATCCAAATTTCACTCTCCTCATCAGGTTCAAAAAGTGTATGCAAGTCTCCCCACAACATTAAATCATATCCTTCTGGTTTTGAGGAACTATACCTTTCTTTGACCAGCCTGTATAACTCCATTATATCTTGTCTATCAAAATCATATAACATCTCACTCAGAATCTTGTAGTTCTTTGAGCTTCCATCTCCCTCTGATGATTTGTAGTACATGAAGTTTTCGTAACAAGTGTAAGTCTTCAATCCACAATTGGAATACTTTGTAGTTTAGAGATTCAACATCTTCCACAACACATCTCTTGGAACTCGTCTAAATATCCTTTGAGATGATCCTTCTCATCATCTTAGTTCCATCTTTTGCCTCTATACAGTACTTCATGTGCTTTTCTAGGAGAGATTTCTTCTTTTGCTCCAGATATCTTTAGAAACTTCTTTCATTTCTTTTTTGTTGTACAACATATCTTCCTTCTACAATCTTTTCAGGAGACTTCATCCTTTCACTTCCATGCGCTAAATCCATAGCTCAATATTTGGTTAAAACCCAAACCTTTCCAAAATGGGCCTAATGTCATTATAAGAATTCCCTTTGAAATCACTAATCTTGTAAGTTTCCCCTGATTTCTTCAAGTATTTAACCAAATTCCTCCTTTGCTTGGGCAATTGTCTTTGTTTCATCTTTAGAGCAATGATACCTTATGACTGAAGGATCATGCCAATCTATCTCCTTAATGATTGGCTTCAGACATAGCTCTTTGCCTCCACTTCATCCCATTGTCTAGCAAATTCTTTCTTCATCCCTTGGCAATCTGTGCCATTTGTTCATCATAAACCATTGTTTCTTGCATTCTAAAGCTTCAGCAAAACTAGTGAGGCATAGCAAAGTGTGACTTGATTTAGGAAATCCGATGACTTGATGAAAACCCTTCACTTCATGTAGATTTCTCTAAAAAAGACGCTACCATGTGTGCTTGTCACAAAAATTCCAAATTTTGCTATGAAAAAAGTGTGAGTAATACGTATGGGATGTGATCGTTTATTGAAAATATGAAGGCTGGAGAAAAGTTAACAGAGATTCTATATAGAAAATGAAGAGATATGGTTGACCGACTTAAATAATTTAGAGATTTTCGGTGAGTAAATCAAGCGCATATATAGAAAGATCACGAAATCCAATTAGTCAAACCTATATCATAGGTAATTTGCGAAAAATATCTCAACAGGCTCTATTATTAAGAAAAATTTTGTTAAGGCTCAAACCATAACTAACGGTCAACCACAGTACCAAAATATGGTCTAGCATACTAAAATAATCCTAGCAGTATTAACTATCGTTCCACCAAAGCAGTACAAACTCCAAGAGCTTTGTATTATGCAAAATAGCTTCACACACTCTCTCTTTTCTGTTTTAACACGACATATTATACTCTCAATTCTTTAACTCCCACTTTCTCACGTTCTGTCTGTTTTTTCACTAACATCTCTCTTTCTGTTTTAAATCTCCACATTTTATCCTCAAATTCTTTTAACTCACTATTGCACTCTGTCTATTTATCACAACAAAGTATAGTTTTCTGCCAAACTACCACCAAATAACGGTTTGAGTCGTCTTTACCAATAGCCGTTTGCTTTGGGACTAAGCCAATGGCATCATTGTAAAAACAGGTGCATTGATGACCAATAGTTTTGAGTAAACTATCAACATCAACAGATTTGAGAAGTCTTTACCAGTAGTCGTTTGCTCTGGACTAGTCAATTCTTGATGTCTTATAAGACATGGTGAACTGATGACCATTTGTTGTGTGGTGTTAAAACCAACACTTTTAAGAACAAACAACATTCCTCCCCTTAAATAATGCATCATTGAGTAACCAATTTCACACTTCATTGTTTATCCTGAAAGAGTTAGCTCAAAACCAAGAAAAACATTGATAAGTGTAAAATACACATATCCGTTATTACTTAAAATAACCCAATTAAACCCAAAACAGACCAAAAATGGCAACAATATGCTTGTATTTGTGTTTTGTGTGTGCAGGTACGGATATATCAAAAATCACAAGAAAACCATCAAAAACGGGCAAGCACGGACACGAGAACGGAAGAGTGTACAAAATCCGGAAGCAAAGCCATGAAAAAGTCAACCCTCAGTCAAACAGTCAAAGGAAAGTCAAACCATGGTCAACAGAAGTCAACCATAAAAAGACAAAATCCCTAAATTGCCATTCTAGCACCTCAACTTTTAGAAAAGTCCAAAAACCCTTATTGGGCCTCAAAACCCTAAATAACCCTACCCGGATACCAAATACAAATCCAAAAATACAATCTAAAAGCCCATTTTCTTAGCCCATTTCCTTTTCCATAAACCCCAGGGACTTAAGTTGCCAAATTCAAAAGTTGTTTTACATTACAACTTTAAATAATCATAGAGAGGGACCAAATTTGTCAATTACCCAAAGTTTAAAATGAATAACCCCTTTCCAGTTAAATCAATGGCGGGAAATATGGTTTTTACTATTCATCATCTCCCACTTTCACTACACAATCAAAATCAAAGGGGTTTTCTTAATTGATGGGTAAATAAGACAATTCAGAGATCATAGAACAAAACGGCAAGGATAGAAATGTAATCTCAAGAGCTCTCATTGGCTAACTCAAGCAAGAATCACACATGGCTATGGCTAAAAGCACAAGGAAATGATGATTTATCTCTCTAATCACTCACAGAAGTAACACATATGTCACAATCCACGGATTGCCATTTTTCTAAAAAAGCTGGCAATCCGTGTGTGCACATATGTAATCCAACGGCCATGATCTACTTATTAATGCTTGAAGGAATCAAAGGGTCATGATTGAAAGGATTTGAGGACTCAAGGCAAGGGCTAGAACATTCCTGGCCGGCTATAAATACCTCTCACTTCATACATAGAAGGGTCTTCTTCTTTTTCTAGTTTTTTAGTTTTTAGTTTTTTATCTTGACACTTTTAACATATGTAACTTTAAATGTTCCATTTCCGTTCAGTTAAACTGTACTTTTCAAATTCATATTTGTAATCAGTTTTTTTAATAATGAAATTATCACCTTTTGTTTATTACATAATCTCTTTCACTTAACTCAAAAGCTCTCAATAAGCCAAAGTGTTAAGTTACAGTTTCAATAGCTTTACTTGAGCTCTCACAAGACTCTAAGCTTGTGAATGAGCTAAACTAAGCCTTTAATCTACTTAAACTTGAAATCAGTCTAAATTACCTATACTTATTGAATTTCCAGAACCCTAAGGAAGGGATTCAAATGTGAAGGAGCTGCCCCATGGACTTATACTAGCTTATCTATTTGATAAGCTAGAGCTTGCAGCTGTTAAATTGAATTTAAGCTTCTGTTTAGCTGAAGCTAGTGTAAGTTTCCTTTTTAAAATTCCTAGTTACTTTTCATTTTCTAGCTTAATAATTGTCTACCTGCTCATTAATTGTTCTATTTGCTAGTCTAATGCTTATTTGAGCTTATTCATGTTTGATTATGCTTATTACTTGCATTTTCTCATCTGTTTTTAAAGTCTAGTCATTAGATCTTAATTTCTTTGAATTTGCTCTTTGTAATCTGTCATTGATTTAATTTCAATACATTATCCGTAGTTTTGTGATTTTGGCTTATTTGAATGTTTAAATAAGCTCAATAGGATGATTATAAGCTCATTGATATCTGGTAATTAAGTTTGGTCCAATAGATTTTCATTTCATAAGCTTAAATGGAATTTGTCTAGCTTAAAGGGGTGTTTGGATTAAAGCTGTTTGACCTTTTATAGTCAAAGTTTTTTGGTGATCTTTCTTTGGTTAGTTTTCATATCATATTTTGATTAGAACGTAAATCAAGTTTGTAGGTTTAGTTTTGAGCTTAATTTCATATTGAGGTGTTTTATGCTTGCCTGTGCCCACCAGGGGAGCAAATTTTTCTTTAAGATCTTTAGAATTTTTGAGACCATGCTTTGTAGCTTTAGTATTTGCTTGCTAAGTGTTTAGACACACTCATTGAGTGTGCCTAATGCATGTTTATTCACCTTAGTAACCTGCAAGTTGTTTTTGCCATATTTGTTATTTGCATCAGCAGGAGTAACACTAGTTACTACTGCGTCCTTTTTATTAGCAATTTGCTAGCATTAATTAGATTTTAGTTTTAAAATACAGTAGACTTAACCATATATAAATAAGGGTAGATAGTATAAAATTAATCTGTATTTCAATTTCTAGCTTAACTCCTTATTATGCATTAGTTTCTTAAGTTCATAAAAATCTAAAAAAGCTAAAAACAATAGTTACTAGTAAGTAGTCTTTTAAAATCAGATTTCTAGCTTATAGGATGTAGTTTCATGGTTTATATAATTATAGCTTTATAGTTGTTTGTTAAAGAAATTCGGAGATCATAAAAAACGAGCTAGAACACTTCAAAGGTACACTTTTTGATCTAAATCAAGCAAGAAATCGCACATACCCACGATCTAATCATCCCATTAGCTCTGATACCAATTGTGGTATATCCTATATCATAACACGGGGTCGATTCTTGGATCGAGCTAGTTTCTAGAGAGAGAAACACTTGAGAGAGAAATTCTAGAGAGAGAAAGTGTTTTCTTTTGTAAAATGAATTATGACTAGCTTCCTTCTTCCAAAGTTGGAAGAGGCTATATATAGTACTTACAAAATATCGGGAATTTGTACCCGACTTAAAACCAAAAAACGTACTATTAATTATTAAACTACGAGCTATAATAAACAGTAAAATACACGGGGTGACCGAGTCTTTTTCTAATATCTAACATGATCTCATACAAATATCTTAAAAATTGAAAGTTACATTGGACTTGACATATAAGAGTTAATGCAAACCTACTACATCTATCATTTTTTTTACTATACACTTCTTTCCATTGTGTCAACAACCCACTCGCTTGCCTTGACAAATTACAACCCTTCAATTCTTTACTCCTTTCTTTTCAAATCTTATTCGTCACCAAGAAATAACAAAGAAACCACACAAATCAAATGGCAAAAAGCATCCTTTGTATAAGTAAAAAAACATCAGCCAACACACCAACAATCTCATAAACACATAAAAAACAGTTATACCGGACATAGATCTTCATTTCTATGTAGATCATCATTCTTCAGTCTTCAAAGCTCGATCTCTATGGCTTACACCAATTTCCATCACTAAGCCTAATGTCGAGTTCTAATCTTAGCTAGAACCGATTTACCACTTACACTCGTATTTTTGAGGCCTAAAATACTAACCGCTCTCACAAGTATTTACTCACCTAAATACTTACACGATCTACCTGATCTAACTATTACACAAGAATATAAGAGATATGAATGGATTACAAATTACAACTTGATCGTAACAACTTTACGTAAACACAACCTAAAGACGATTACGAGTATTATTCTCTTTCACTTGGAGAGGTAAGCTTGGATTACTCAGAAACAAATGCTTATGTTAATTAAATGATCAAAGGTTTGGAAGGTTTTTAGAATGTGTTTGCTGATTTAAGACAGAAGTGTGCAAAAGGTGGAAATATTGTGGGAATAATCCACTATTTATAGGCAAAGATGGGAGCAAAAAGGCTTGGTCGGCCCCCTTAATTATATGGTCGGCCCCTTTATCAATAAGGGGGCCGCGGGCACCTCTAAGGGGGTCAGCCCCTTATAGTCCGCTCCCATTTTGTCCTTTTTCGGGGAAGGTTTTTCTAAGGTAGATTTTTCTGTTTTAAGGGGAAAAATCTGAATTCAAATTATTTATTTGAATTAAAACATTTCTTATAATTACAAAAATATTTTGTCTAATTTATTTTTCTAAAAAATATTTTGTTACATTTTATAAAAATATAAGGTTTAGGACAAAACTAAATATCTTTGATCATTAAACAAATTAAGCATTTGTTTATTCATACCTTAAGTGATTTACGCCGAAATGAAAATTTATGACTAATAACTTGTTTATGTTTAATTTTACGCAGAACGTTTTTACATTTTGTGATTATTAAAATATAGAGAAGTCAAAAAATATAAATAACGTTTTTAGACACTTGCAAAAGTTAATTAATGATATTGATGCTGGTAAACACGATGAGTTATTATCTGAGTTGACTAATGAAGATCGTATGGAAACCTTGGAAGCATTAGGTTCTATATGTAATTCAATTAAGGTTGATCGTAATAATGCTGATGTTATCCCTTGTAAGGTTTTGTATGATGATGATTCAATTAATCTTAATGTTGATGAATCCACAATACCTAGTGACCCTATCGTTCAGTCTGTGGACATCAATAAGTCAACATCCTATGCTGGAGTTGCGGGTGGAAGTGCAAAGGATCAACCAAATGTTAATTCTAACTTTCGTACCTTGGTGGCTGATCCCGTATTTGATGGTGTTAACATCTCTATTCCTCGTAAAGTTGTTGAAAAGGTTAGTACTCGCTTTGAACACATTCTATATGGCTACTTTCTTGGAAAGAGAATGGTGTTTCCGGTTGTTGAATATTATGCTAGGAACAACTAGGCGAAACATGGGTTGAAAAGGATTATGATGAATTCCAAAGGCTACTTTTTCTTTAAATTTGATTCCCGGGTTGGTTTAGAGGTTGTTCTAGAGGGTGGTCCTTGGTTGATTCGTAAATCTCCGATCATTCTCAAGAAATGGCCGATGGATATTAGATTGCTCAAAGAAGAATTGACTCGTATTCTGATATGGGTAAATTGCATGATGTTCCTATTCAAGTTTTTGAAGAGGATGGTATTAGTCTAATTGCTACGTTCATTGGTAAACCTGTTATGCTTGATTCATACACAAGCTCCATGTGTAATGATTCGTG
The DNA here is from genome assembly GCA_026074375.1 of Tanacetum coccineum. NCBI lineage: Eukaryota > Viridiplantae > Streptophyta > Magnoliopsida > Asterales > Asteraceae > Tanacetum > Tanacetum coccineum. The sequence goes on along the minus strand of BQNB010100025.1, from coordinate 5,130 downwards.
GGGTAGGAGTAGTTTTGCTCGGTGCTTAATTGAGGTAAATTCAGAGGCTGATCTCGTGGATGTTGTTACTATTGGTATTCCATCTCTTTCTGAGGATGATTTTACCAAAGAAACCATCCGTGTTGAGTATGAATGGAGGCCGCCCAGATGTGATACATGTAAGATTTTTGGTCATGTTCATGACTATTGCCCTAAAAAAGTGGTGAGTCCTCCTATTGTTGCTACTTCTAATGTTGTTACCCCTAATGCTGAGAAGACTAATGATGGTTTCTAAACGGTGGGTAAAACGAAGAAGAGGAAAGGTAAGTCCAAGTCTACTAATGGCGGTCAGTTTACTGGTCCTTCGGTTAAACATAATGTTAGATATGAGCCTAAAGCGACTACAAGTGCACCAAAGAAGGGAACTACTTATGTGGGTTATACATCTCAATCGACACCTATGTTGAAGACGACTGGTAATTCATCTAAGAAAGATAATCTCTCCATGTCTAATTCTTTTTCTGCCTTAAATGAAGAAGAAGAAGAAGATGTGGAAAATGTGTATGATGAATCGGCTAACTTAATTCAAAACACAAAAGCTGGTGGAAGTTCATCTTTCACGGCTGCTGCTGGTTAGCTTGTTTAGTTGTGTTATGTGTTCTAGTTGCAATTAGTTGTTTCTAGAGTTGTAAGAGTTTATGGCATGTCATAAGCTCTAGTTTTAGGTGTTTATCAAGCTGTTTAGCTTGAGGTTAATGTGGTACTTTAGCCACATTTCATTTGTACTTAACTTTTTTGGTTTTAATATACTTTACCGGGGTAACCCTTTACCTAAAAAGATGAGCATCATCATGAGGATCGTCCTGATCTCTTAGGCGAACGGCAAGAGTTCTACAAGTAGTCTGAGGTACCTGAAGTGTCTCAAATTTCATTTAAAGTGCCAGCCATATTGCTATGTCTTGTTGTTGCAACTGAGGATCGGCTTTCATTGATAGATACAGTTGATATTGTTGTTCTGGAACAGATGTTGTTTGTGGTTGAGCTGGATGAACATGAAGAATATATCCAGACATATAACTTCTTACAGACGCATCAACCAGAGAAGGAATGTTAGTATCAATTGCTTTTTGAATCTGTGAGGAAATTTCATCCTGTAATTTCCCACGCTCCTGTAACATAGCTTTAGCAATCATCTTATCTGCCTCTTCTTTATTCTGTTGCCTTTTCAAAAGCAGCCCTTTTGCAACATACACTGGAACTTAAACTTTAACCTGCTCAGGAACACTTGCGGTTTTGATCTTGGCTCCTTGATATGTTATCTACATTAGTGGGTAGTGATTCAACCTCATTACCTTCCTGGGATGAATCTGCTAAGAGTTCAAAAGACTTTCTTGACAAGAACGTGCCTTCAGGTGGTTAAACAAAATAATCCTTAACGTCTGTAACTCCTGAAAGAAACTCTTGTAGCATTTGAAACGAGTAGGTTTGGCTTTGAATAATGATAGAAGTCGGTTTGTGGTAGATAACTTGGTGTTGGATGAACTTGATGATGGTGTAGGTGTAGTATCAGTTACCGTCAATTCCTGGAGTTTCTCAGTATCCGAAGATACGAGATCAGTATGAATCCTAGGAGATCTAATTGGTATGGGGAATGGTATACTCCTAGACTCCTCTACAATCTTCCCTTTCTCCCTTCGATTTAATTCATACACCTCAGTTATTTCTTCCTCTTCTTCATTAACATTCACAGGTATTACAACATTAGTAATTTCCACCTCTTCATCATTAGTAATCTCCACCTCCGAACTTTCGCTTTCATATTGGGTGCTAACCTAGTTTTTTGGTTCGGGATATTTTGATCATTCATTCCTTGGGATTGAACTATCATAAATACATTCTCTTGGTCTTTCACCATCTTTTCCCAATTTCCACGGAGGCCAGTGCTCGATTTAACCAGTGCCAATTTTCTCTGCTTTTTGCTATTCTCGACTTTTGATGCTCAGCAAGACTTACTTGCATATGTGTCCTGTAAAAATCAATTCTCATCTGCTTTATCAACAGGTGGCAACTGAGCTGGTGGAGTATTATGATGTGGTTCTCCTTTTGTACTGATTACAAAAACGAATCACAGTTGATCGGTTTTGGTGCACTCAAACACTCATGCATCCATGTTAGGGTTTTAGGTGACCTAGGGCGCCTAGGTGTCCTTATGCGTTTTTGGGGTCGACCTAGTCGGTGGGTCACTAAGTCAGAGGAACATCTATCCCAAACACCTCCGCATACATCCAATAATGCTCCGTGTGCTTCATTTCTTCTGAGATCATCCAAGCTGTAATCTTCATTCTAACTTTGTCTTTGTATCTTCCTGAATTAAAGATATTTTTCATTATATCATCATCTTTCAGATTGTGATACCTGTCTCGAGCACGCCTTGAAATCTCAGGGAAATTAGTCATGTAATCGATTATTGGACGATCTAGTAAATCTTTGAAAATGAATCAAAGTGTTGGTTTTTGGTGGATGAGAGACATATGAAGTCCTTCCTATAGTAGCTCCGCATAATCAACATGAGTGTTATTGATAAAGCAATACATCATTTGCATTATCTGCAACAGTGGTTGATCCCATCCAGTTACGCGTGTTGTCAAGCATTTGAAAAATATCTTGCACAACGTTTGCCATGGCTGCAGAAGACCAGTTGTCTTAAAGCTTGATGATGTCTTCTGCTCCATTGTAAATCCCAATTCATTTTTGTAGAATGGAACCATGTCTAAAAATGACGGTGGTGGCACGAAACTATCATGATTGTTGTCAGTTGCTTGTGGTAGGTGAAAGATTGTTCTGAAGTCATCCAGGGTAAGAGAAAGCTCTTTCTTGTCAAGCATAAACGTGAGTCTATACTTGGATTTGTCTTCCTTCAAAGTATGCCATAGCTTGTGCCATTATGTTCCCATGGTACTGATGAAGGAAGAACTGCAATGCTGAATCGGAATGGGTGATTTCTAGATGATTATTCGTCAGCATGTTTGCTTTCAGGACCCATCCATCCCCCCATCTTGGACATTGTACTTGTTCAAAATCAATCTTCTTGTTAGCATCCATAAGATCATATCTTTTGTTTGGAGGACACAGTTCGTTTGGATGAACATCAGCTGCATGTTGTTGTTGTGTCATGATGATTACGGAATGAATGAAATGGAGATGTTAGGTAACAAACAATTCATTTGACATTTTTATCTTTTTCTACTCTGTCTGTTTTATATGTTTTGGCAATTCTTTTTGAACATATTTTTGATCAGTTTGTTTCTCATGTGCTCGTACTTCTTTTTCTAGCACATGCCATACGCTTTATTTGAATTTTTCTTTTGATTTATCATTTTTGTGTGTTCTGAAAATTCTTTTTCGAACACACTTTTGATTTTCTTTTTCGCATATGGATTTAGCTCTCTCTGTATGTTTTAAAATATCCTCGCAAGAAATTCTTTGTGACATGATACTCTTTCAAGAAAGATGAAGATTTCTCTTTTGATTTTAATCAAGACTCTTTTATGAAAAATTAAAGAGAGATCATACATCTTCTTAAAACCGTTTTTATGAAAGAGTACCATTTTGACAATAACAGATTTTGAGAACTTTTTCAGAAATCTTTAGACAAAAACTTTTCGTAAAATGATAACATAGAATCATTCAATCACAAATCCACAACTGAATGGTCACTAAGTCACTCACTCCTCATTCTGTTCATTGCAGAAAACGGCCGAAACCGGACATGACTTAGACCACTTAAACAATTAAGACTTGGATTTTCAGATTCAAGTTATAAAAACTTTTCCACTTTCACTTTTTGTCATGAATCCTAAACAATGTAGACAAACACATCTAATTCAATAACTGAATGGTCACTAAGTCACTCACTCCTCATTCTGTTCATTGCAGAAAACGGTCAAAACCGGACATGACTTAGACCACTTAAACAATTATGAATAGACATATTTGACCCAAAGCTTAGAATTCATTAAAACTTGATTTCTTTTTTACAATCATTTTGATGTTTTCAAAATACATGAGAAACAGATCTTTTTGTTCCACAGACATTCGAGTATTAATCATCATAAGCATTCAGTAGTTAACCAAAACAAATTCACTTATCCACAAATCTCATTTTTACTGATTTTGACTTATTGATTTTACCGAATTTTGACTTATTGACTTTACCGAGTTTGACTTTTTGACTTTGACTGAGTTTGCCAATAGAGATTAAAGCTAACTCCCTTTGACTTATGAAAAACCAAACTCGATCCGTTTATGTTTTAGTATCATTATTCAGACTCCAAAAATTAGATAACAAATCAAACTCGATATTCAACAAACTCGATAAACTCCAATTACATTCGAGTTTCAATTTCTGCATCGAATTTATGGTTTAGGACCATTTCTAAGCTATTTTCACTTATTTCCATATAATCATTGATTATTATAGTCCTAGATCTTAATCATTTATCACAAACTCGATAAATCATAAACTCGGTAATCTTTAAACCTTTCCGAGTTTAAACTCGATAATTCAAAACATCGTAGATCTGGATGAAAACTCATATCAACTTACGTTTGATGAAGAAAAGTGGTTGTAGTCGTTGTAATGAACTCGGAAAACGTTCTTTGATATTCTTCTCAAACTCGATTATTTGACTCGGTAAAAATAAAATGTAAAAAGAAAAATTTTCTTCCTTTTATAGTGACCGAATATCAATTTTGAGAAATGACATTTTCAGTCCCTGTAGTTTTCTTTTTCGATTTAACTCATTTATTTTCCGAATTTTGTTTTCAAATTTTCAAAAAACTCCCCCTCGAGTAATGATGACTTTTCAAAATTTGACCAATGTTATCAAAAACTCCCCCTTGGAATGAAATCATGCTAAACACTTAGTCCGAAAAATGAAGATTTTTGTTATTCAAAGTCCAATTTAAAATTTTAAAATAAAAAACTCCCCCTCGAAAATATATCATTTTTCAAAAAAATGTTAGTTTATTTGAGAGATCATTGTTCTTATTTTAATTCTGAAATGATGTATATGAATGAAAATTTTCAAGTACTCCCCCTCAGATTATGATCCCGTATTTTCAATCGAAATCTTGGTTTTAAAAAAATTT